>VICI01000535.1:0-35983 GCA_019593645.1 Akabosia matsudoensis | reverse complement strand
TATTTCGGCCTGAAATTTTGGCAAACTACTTAACCTATAGACACCTACAACTGATAAAAATTTCAGGTCTATACCAGATACCTCCTTGCCCAATCTGTCGAAGTGAAAAATATCTCGTCATACACTCACGTACAAACATTTTGCTTTTGGCTTTCTGTACACGTAACCGTGTGTCCTCAGACAAAAGAAATGAATACAAATATTATACGCTTCTTTCTGCAACATCTTATCGTCAACTCTAACTATTATTCATACTCACGGGTATATATAAAGATCTGGTACAGAACTATTCGATAAGATCATACACGGCTTGTCTACTAAAGGCATCATTTAGATTCGGTAGGTGAAATAACTTTGTTTGATATAAAAACAACTAAAAAATGAAGAACAGTAAAATTTGCCTCGCATTTCTTATAGTTGTAATTTTTTGCGCACTATACGTAACAGTCGGTAAGTTGAGTGCAAGAAAACAATGGAATTGATTACTTAATTATTCCGAAGTAATCGTATTTTTGGCAAATATTTTGCTAGATGCACAGTGTGGGCGATGTGATACAATTTGCAAAAATCGTCCGGCATGTGCTGGAGGTAGCTGCACTGGAGCTGAAGGAAAAATGTGTAGCTGCTACGGGTCTAGAAGATGCTGGACAGGTGCTTTCAATCCTCATTAAAACGGTCATCAATTTAAAGTGAAGTTTACTTATAAAGGAACGCTGTATTTTAAGATACCCATTGTTTTTCTTTGCTATTTGTACGTAAAAATCCTGTTGTCATTCAATTTAACGAATAATATATCGAATGTAAATTGGTTTCTGACAGAAATGCGTAAGGGTCGTGTTTTTTGTTGGAGGAAGTGGGACAATCGTTCCCTGTTCGGTATCACGTTTGCATACTCACAGTTATTTGTTAACTCATTTTAATTGTCTCCAAAACAAACATCCTGCCAGACTTAGTAAACATACGTACAAGTTATGAAACGTATTTATTAAAGGTAGTTGCATGAGAGGAGAATGCATGGCATCTCAAACGACCTCCAGCGGAAAGGAATCACGTGATAGGCTTCAACCAGTCCAATTATTACGCTCACTGACGGAAATTCTGTGGAATGCGTTGGCGTTAACAAATAATGGTATAAAACCAAATTCAAAAAAGCTCAACTGATTCCGAGTGCCAACCAAAGTAAAGTAGTTCGGTGACGGAAACAGACTTGGCTACAGGAATTGGAATGCAAGATCTTAAGTTTTATACTTGGATAAAACTAGCTTTAATGCTAGTTCATAAGACACTTGGGAGTGTAGACATAACTGTCCCATGTAGTTTCTGTTGTCCATATCTGTTTAGCCCTAATCAAGGAATAATCAATGTTCGAGAAAGCTCCTCAGTGGGTCACACAATTTCCTTTATAGCCCGTTGCTTCCTCTCCATCGAAGAAATCATAGTCGTTTCTGATGGAGCTACCAAGAGACCGTACTGGCTTAATTGGAACAGGTATAAAAACGACAAGACAAGGAAGCGCGTCTGCACTTATATTGAAAATGTTCCCATCTCGTACATCAGCACTGAAGACTTTCTCCAGTCTAGTGTGGGATACTTCCAGCAGCTTGTAACAACGTATTCTCCAGACAGGCCGCTAAACTCGCCAGATGGACAGCCACCCAGACGAACAAACTTTATTTTTATTGGGGAGACAGACGAAGAAATGGTTTCTCTCGTGGAGAAAGTTTCTGGAGCTATTCAAGTTTTGCGGACGGGAAGGAACAACTTTTGGCAGCCGTACTTCATATTTTTATGGGGACATGTGCTCAACATTTACCGTGAATGCGAAAGCAGCTTTTGTAAGGAATCGCCAGGAAAACGGCATCTTAAGTCTTGGCTTGCTGACAGTCCTCCCAGTTTTACTTTAGACAGCGGGATATTCTTTTTCTTCATGGTGCAACGAGGAAACAGTATGAGGTCCAAGGTCAATTTACACATTTCTGTTTGGGAGTGCTACAAAATTAAAGGCGAGCAGTTCGTCATGCAAGAAGTAAAAGAAAACCGACTTCTGAGCAGCAAACCAACGGAAATTGAGGCAAAAAATGAAAACTGTAAAAACACAAGTAGGACTGCAAACCCACAGGTAATGTGGATGGAACAAATTAATTACTACTTTCTCCTGACGAGGTTCAGTCGACGTACAGATTTCCAGCATGTGCGCATCAGAGCTTCCACTGAGGTATAAATAATGTTGGTCAATCTGTAAACAATGTAGATAATCAATCGTTACAAAACTTGTACGATAAATCTAGGAGAAATCCGACACTGAAGCGTTTATACGGGTTCGGAAAAATAATGATGGAAGTATTACGCTCTTAAGTGGGTCAGCCACGTCAATCATAATGGACCTGGAGCTATTGCTGAATTTCAAGTAAAATATTTGATAAGCTGATGAAGGAATACGATAAGAGCAGTATTAACGGAAATGCTACCTTTTCCCAGGACAAGAGTCAATTTTGGAGACGGCGTAGCTCTAAGGGCAAATGTTAGTGGGCTAGACTTATCCGCTGATATCTTACTAGATCAGAAATCAGTAACCCCAACAAGGCAGGGATTCTATTCCTTCCTACAGCCTACTTCATATGGCATGTAAGGAAGACTGTATGGTAAATCTGGGAGGATGTAATTGTGATGGCGAATGTTTGTTATTCATTTAAACAGGTACAACGCTTTTTTCGTTCAGCCAAAAGCTGATTCTCTCAGGAATCTTGTTAGTGCTCCATTTACAGCAGGACTTTGGGCAATAGTTATGACCACGTGGTTTTCTCTTATCGGATGTTTGTACGGATGGGCTTACATTTACAAGCGATATTCAGCACAGTTAAACGATGACAAAACTATAATTCAAGAGGTCGGCTTATGGGCAATCGCAGCAATGTCACAGAAAGGTACGTCCCGTTGCATATACATTGTCTTAATCACTGTTCTGAGAGCACGTCAATATGATCGACGATATATTTTAGCTTGGCCGATATCACCATCTTCACTAAACTATAAGGCTATATACATAATTGTATATTTGATGGCGTACATTTGCTACGTTGCATATTCCGCTGCGATAGTTTCCTTCCTAACAGTCAAATTACTTCCAGTCAAGACAATGCAAGATCTTGTAGACAATCAATTCAAGTTCACCGCACACAACGCGAGTGAAGCCACGATTCAACTTGTCGAGGTAAGCCATTACCATTTCTGGGCATAGACTTTTTTTATCATAAAATTCATATTTAATGCTTCTGCTTTTCATTAGGTGATAATCGAAACTTATGATGTTGCCCAAAAAGTCATAAGAATTAGTACAGAAAACGAAATCACTCATTTAATCTCTGGAAAACGAGCTCTGGTATCATATCCGGATCTATTCTACAGAACTGCTAGCAATCAGAAGTACCCTCAGGGGTACATATGCAACACATTCGACAGCATTCCAGTTGGGAACACGCTGTACAAAAGCGCCATGTCAGTGAAAAAAGCATCACAATACAAGGAGATGTTTAGTGTCAAGTAAGATGTTGCAGTTTAATGAGAACGAATAACATTTTTATAATAACAGGAAAACCCTTATTTTAGGCTTATAACTATTATGGAACGAGGGCTGAATCACCGCTACACAAAGGTATATGAAATGACACAAAATATCAACTGCCCCAAGAAAACATACGAAAATACGAAACGTCAGGTTGACCCAGTGCATCTAACAGACGTCTTTACAACTTATATTGTGATCATTATTGGTTGGGTGGCTGCGATTACTCTTTTCTTTACGGAGCGGTTGTACAAACGAAGGCGAACAATTTACGATTTGATATTTTTTACTCATTGATCTACAATGTTTGAAGTTCGATAAAATACTGGTTTCCTACTTTTTGCCCAGAGAACAAAGAGTGGCGATAAGTCCTGTTAGTTGAATAAGGGAGTTCATTCCTTCCGCAATTCTCATGTGAGTCAGACCGATGTGCTGTGTAAATGCAAAATAAACATTTAGACTAATTCAAATGTAAACGTTGTTACAAGTTGTTGTGTTTTTGGTAAATTGTTTGCCAGTTTACCTTAATAAATTGAAGCTTAATGACCTCGGGGAAATCGCAGTTTTTACACACTCGAAAAATATTGGAAATAATATCCTCTGCCGAATACCCGAGCTTCCACAGTTTGCTAATGATTTTGTACGCTTCCTCGATATCTCCGTGTCTACAGTGCTTCAACATTTCTTGGACGGCTAATGGAGACGGCTCATCACATACCTGCCAAAGTACACATGAGTTTAACTTGAATTCAGCATTCGACATTTTGGCAAGATTCTAAGTAGATCTTACCTTGAACACGTTGTCCGGTGTTATTGTACCAAATCCATGGAAAGTTGCTTGCAAATTGTTCAGTCCCTGACGCATGTCACCCTGCGATGTAAACACTATCGCTTGCAATCCCTCGTCTGAGTAGTTGATCTAATACCAGAAATATTTATACGTTAGATTTAATTTATGTTATGTTCATAGAGAAAAATTTGGGATTTTGAACTTACGCTTTCTGATGCGCAGACTGATGTTAGTTTCGCCAGGATTTGGGCATCACTAAGCTTTCCGAAACGAACGACAGCGCATCTAGACTGAATCGGTGGAATGATTTTTTCGCTGGTATTACAAGCCAGAGCAAACCTGGTAGTTTGCGAGTACAACTCCATGGTTCTTCGCAGAGCCTGCTGTGCCCCTTCCGTCATACTACAAGAGGATAATCTTTGTTAAATCGCCCTAACACTTTCAAAGCAAGTGTTTTGTAAGTTACATTTACCTGTCTGCCTCATCGAGAATAATTATCTTGTGCTTGCCAGCAGGAAGTGATATCTTTTGCTGGGCAAACAGCTTGATCTTATTACGGACGACATCGATTCCTCTGTCATTTGACGCATTCAGCTCCAAGACTGCATCCTTGAAGTGCTCACCAAGCAAAATTCTTGCCAGACAAAGGATCGTAGTAGTTTTACCCACTCCAGGAGGACCCGCAAGGATCACATTTGGCATGTTCCCAGTCCTCGCAAACACAGATAACCTCACAATCGTTTCCTCGTTGCCAACAATTTCCTCGAAAGTTTGAGGTCTATACTTCTCGATCCTATCGAAAACCGACAACACAGCTTTAGCATATATGCCTAGTACAGCTTTATTCATACATTCATTAACTACTAACTACTTTAGGCTTTTCCTTATCCTTACCATGGTACATTCGAGTTGCCTTCATCAGAAGTCCCAGGTTTCGGTTTGGCTTCCTTTTTAACTGGACTTGTTCCCTTTTTTGTCTTCTTCGAATCATTCTCCCCATCGCTGTCGTGTTCAATGACCATTAAGTCATCATCACCGTCCTTGGCCATTTTGGAAGTAGTTATTCTTATATAAAATCCTCCCGTAATAAGTAACAAATGACACTGCACGTAAGCAACTAAAACCTCGGAGTTTAATTACTATTAGTTGACAGTAATTTTCTTCTTGCTTTTCTCTATCCAATGCGCTTCTTGAACTGACGAGCACTGTAGTAGACTTTGTTTACTTTCAACAAAACATTTGGTGCAAGTAGCCGCACTCTCGTTCCCGCACACGTTTCGATGCCCATGAGGGCATTGAGTTTCATGGAATTGGGGTGCAATGAAGTATTCGGAGCAAGATTTTGAAACAAAACGAAGACTTAACAGACTTGAAATTATATAGGCAGTTTTATTTCCTTTTTTCAAATAACTTTCTTTGTTTTAACCCAGTCAGGATCAGTTTTTGAATACTCAGCAGGTCTTCCTTGAGTATGACGATACATACATTCGGAAATCCCGTATCCTTCAATCCCATCGATAATGAACTTACACCTTCGCTCGACTATGCGTGCCTCCCACTCCCAGCCAATGTTCAACTCGACAGTTTCCAAAACCTTAACTTGAACGTAGTATGTCTTTCCGTTGGTTGCTTTCATTCTAAAGCCGTAGTCGGTTGGAGGGGACCCCATTTCCCCGTACATGTACAAAGGCATATCTACCCAAGTCAAAGCGTGTAAGGATCCATCAAAGTCGTACATGTAACCAAGTTCAAGGCTGAAAAGTTAAGTGTTTTGAGGTTATGCGTTTGAGATGACTTTAGGATATGGTATATCATTCGTACTGTGATGAAGTAATTGGTTGACAAACGTTTCCAACATCAAAACGCCTACCATCTTCTAGGCTAAACATGTGGAAGATGTAACGGTACAAAAGTTTCCAGTTTCGCTTCACCCCTGACCATTTCAATTTTTCATAAAAATTAGTTACTTAATAGTTACTGATGACTAATCGTTCCAATAACTGATCATTATAATTTTACCATAGCTGTGGTCTCTCATTGAAGGGGAAGTGAAGCGATATTCCTTTCCATCAACTTGAACCGTTCCTGCGATTGTACCATGCTGCTCGTAGTGCGTCTGATGAGCTCTTTCCAAGAAACAAAGAAAGTTCCAAGACATGACTGTCATGAAATTCCAAACTATCACACAAAATTGAAATCTTACTCTTTCAAGTCGTTGAAGTATTGTCTACTCCATGGCTCTTTTGCAATAGCCCTAGCCATTGTTAGTGGAGGAACGTCTGTATCATAGCCAAAATACTCCAGGTCTGATTTCCAATCTGCTGTCAATTTGACTTCATGTGTTTTCCCATCATTTTTGTTTCTATTTATCAAGAATTTACTTAGAGAATTCTGTTTTTAAATTATAAATCTGGTTGAATCATAAATCTTTACTTCATGGTTCCATTGTATGAAAGTTTCCAGTGCTTCATTGGAACTACCGGTTTGTATTGAAATCCTTCTGCTCCAAAATAATCATCAGAGCCTCCGAAGAGAATTGTGTCGGGTAGCTTTGGAGAAAGCAAGTACCCAAGCTCCGGGATTCTGTGGAAAAGACAGTTAGAAACTTGTCACTGGATAAATTATTTTTATGATATCATCGAATTGGGCGTTTCCGGACCTTAATATCAAGAATCCGTTCACGACACCATGTTGCCTTCGAGCAGTCCCGGTGATTATGCAAAATCCATCCGAGTTGGCACCGTTAAAGTAAATCGCATCGATTGCTTGAAAGTGATCCGAGAGAGACTGCACTTTATCCATTTCCGCAGGACTTGATTTGGACTTGGTTCCGTACCCAGACTGGTACGTTTCCACTTTGGTGTGGTCTTTGATGCCCCCTTCCTTTCGACTGTCTTTCCACTTAATTGTAGATAATAATGAATGAAATTCTCTTTAAAAGTTGATAAATTTATGCGTACGAAATAAAAACAAGCTCACTTTTCTTAACTTCATGAGAAGATAGAAAATGACGACTTTTGGCCAATAGAATTTTCCAGGTTGTGTATAAACCCCGGCGATCTTGGGGGGATCCTTTTTACCCAGAAGAATTCCCACAAGAAGGAAAGCCCCTGTTAGGAGGATCCAGTTCGAAATTTCGAACCAGGACAGCATTTTGGACAGGAACAGCAGCAGCAGGACCATTTTAAACGTAACTTATGAGCTATTGTCATTTCATGACATTAAAATAAGTTGACACATGACCAAAATGTTATCTTTGCGCACAGGTGGGTAGACTGTAATACACGTGTCCAGAAGAAATGTTACATCATAATTGAATGATTGTTTGATGGTTCGGCATGATAAGATAAAGCAAGCTTCACATCGTGGTTTCAATTTATTTGGCGAACATTCGAGCATTGCAACGTAGTTTCCGAAGTATAATAATAAATAATGACGTTTGGTCTAAAAAATCTGTTGGTTTTCATGTATTAGTACTGTTGTTAATTCGGTAGTGCCTTAAATCCTCAGAAGTCATGTCGCAACACTTCACACGAACATTATTTAATGAGGTGTCATCTACGGCTGCAGGAAAAAAAACATTCTCAGGTTGTTATTTTCTGTGACCTTCATGTATGATGATAAGAGGAAAAGTGTCTAGACGAAACTTACTAATCCCTTGTGGCGGTTCAACTTGGGTTTGTAGTCCACAAATGTACTGGTCATACTGACAGATTCTTGGAGTAGTCCATTCGCCCCATCTTGACAAATGAAAATCACAACAGAAATTTTAGAGCTTATCCTGTAGCTACTCTCAAAGTGCAAGCATATATTGTAATACCTTTCTCCGTCCCCTTCAATAAACTGTGTACCATCAGTGCATAGAAGCCGGAAGTTGTTTGCTTTACAGATAATATTCAAATTAAAGGATATCTAAATCAAAAAATGTTTGACATGTTTGGTTCTTACTTGCAGATTCGTCGACAGTAGCAGTATCTTCTTCCACGGAACGAAGAGCAAAACCCCGAGCAAATCCCTTTCCGTCACACCAATGAATTTTACCCCATTTCCCCCACTGCCCCTCTGTACTTGTGATTGTGTCAACTGGCTGGCCAGGCTCAGTTGTGGAAGGGATTCCACAGTAAAATTTTATTGCATTTAGACAGGTGTCATCAAATACCATATCCCACGCTTGCCATATGTCCGTCTTGAGCTGAAATCCGATTACTTTTGTTCCGGCTGGGCAGTGCTGGAATTCTCCCCAAACCTTGAATGCACATAAAAGTTTCATTTTCGAACATTCTAGACGCGATGCTTTGATATAATTTGTATCGACAGTCAACTCACTCCCCAGTTGGTGACTACAGGAGATGTCAAGATATCATCCGCGGAGGAAAAGTATACCTCCAGGAAGAAAATCAAAGCTGAGAAATAGTCTTTTCTCATTTTTGAGAAACTTTTCATTTTTGAATAGGGGAAATAAATGGTATGCAATTCGTCGCAGTACAAAACCAAAATCAAAATATTTCAATGTCATAAATACTCATTTTATCTTATCAATGTTTCGTCGTCGTCGACCATTACTTTCCTCTTTCCTATTTGCACAATCACAAACATGCGGCATTCTATACTTATCAATCATACATCGACATTCGACCATTGATACATCCAAAGAACATGACATTTTCTTTTTGACATTGCAGTTGAACCTCTATGTAAATGCGTCAATATTAGGGGATTTCCTGTGCAAACGTATTATGATTTCTCTACAGATTTCATGTTTGTGTAAAATTACATGCATTATATAATGTAAGACAATTTGCTCATGAAAATATGCGTATGAATAAGGAGTCAAGGAACGAAGAAGTGTTCATGACCATGACCATTGGTAGATTCTATTGTTTTGCACGCTTAAAAAAGAGCTCCAAAACCGTACACATGTGTTAATATTTCTTCTATCTGAGAAGTTTCTCATCTGTTCCTTCGGCTTTCTGGTGGATAGACGGGAGTTTATTATGTATCATAGTTTAAAAAAATACTAATCCCACATTCAACTTGTGATGACAAAGAGAAAGTTTAAATGACTGATTAGTCGATGTCATGTTAAACTCTCGGGTTTCATATCAACAGTGTACAAAATGCGAGAGATATCTCGTAGGATCAGATACTGCCAATGGTGAACATGTTTCCCGTTGTTATCAAACAAGTAGTTCAAATTCAATCACAGATCGGCCCGAGTAAGTTTAAAAAATAATCATAAACATCTTAATTGTGCATTAAGGTACACAGCATTGAAGGAATTGATCGTTTGATTTCAGAACATTGGAAGTAGACTGTAAACCTTTACGATGGAAAGAGTTTCCAAACTTGCGTATTGTACTCGAAAAATGTCAACCGCCAGAAACACAACTGAAACCAATCGGAACCGGTGAAAAACTGAGCGCTTACATCTTTGATTGTAAACTATGTCCTGGGAAATTTTACTCCATGGTCGAGTATAACAGACACATGAATGTCCACAACGGAACGCGCAAAATCATAACGTGTATAATATGTCTACGAATGTTTAACAAACGGGACAGCCTTAACTCGCACTACGCCGCCCACCAGACTGCCGAAGAGAAAGAGGCTAGTCTGCTACATTCACCCTGGAAAAAGTATAAGTATTCCAAGGACAATCCGTATGCTAGGAGTCGACATGCATGTAAATATTGCCTTCTCGTCCATCACTCTCAGTACAGTTACGTGGAACACATTAAGACTGAACATGCAGATGTAAAGTCATTCCCATGTCGGTTGGACAAGTGTCCGTTAAACTTCAAAAGCATTAAGGAAGTACTCGATCACTCTAAGAGTGAGCATCGATTGTCTTTCTATGGACGATGGACTATTCAGCGGATGGAGGAGGATGCGATTACGGAATATGCCAGAAAGAGCGGTTTGCTTGATGGATTGGGCAAGGACGTTATAAATCCGGTTGACATGGTCAGAAAAACAACAAAGAAAACTTCAGGCACGAATGGCACAAGAAACCAAAAAAACAGGAGAAAAAGGAAGAAAAGAAAATCAGAATCAAGTGAATATGAGTCTGACGACGGAGTACTTGTTGAATCTGTTCCCGTCCAGTGTTCAGAGGGAAATCGAATTGTGGAACTTGAACGAGTCCACATTGTCAATGATGGGTGTGATGCAGCTGATGGAAATGTCATTGTTAAGCCAGAGAATCCAGACTTTTACGAAATACCTGATCCTGTAGATGCAAACGATATGGCATTTCTGTTTACGCAACCTGAAACATCTTCTGGGGAAAGTAAAAGTGGCCTTGACCTTGGCCTTGAATCCATTCCAGTGGTTGTAAATTGCAAATTAGAATTCGAACCTGTAGAATAAGCTAGACAAATAAATCTATTCACACGTGACACATGTTTCCTGTTTTTTTTTTTTCATTTCAAACAATGCGTTGCATTCATTACGTTGTGGACTTTACAACAAAGTTATGCCAACTTTAAAAAACAATGAGGAGCACATTGTCTTGTCTTGTATTCTGGCCCGTTATCTGGTTTTGATGAAAAAACTTCACGGGTGACGCCGGTAAATTGAAAGTGCGAGTAGAGTACTTATCACCCGCGCGTCGCGACTTATACGGAGTAACAGACTCATGGCATGGCTGTATCGACGCAAGAAAGACTTAAAACATCATACAGAAACCGTAGCCCAAGGACAGTTTTGTTAAGACTAAAAACAAAATTTTTCTAGAAAAATGAAAAAGGTGTGAAGTGATTATTGTTGTTGCCACCTTTCACTGAAAGCTTGTCTTAGGAGATGATGTGTTGAAAGGAGTCGTTTTGTATGGAACAACTTTCTTAAAGTTGAATAGCAACTTCCTAACAAAATAGATCAAGCCACGTTTCTATTCGGGGTGAGGATTATTTGTACTAAACGTGACCAGTTGCTTTTCTTTAGGAGCAACTGTCGATGCATCAAAGAGGTGGGCATTTTGTAGTATCACGTATCTATATCGAACCAGTTTTGTAGTATCTATATTGAACCAGTCAACTAAAGAATATATTCTTTAGTTGACTGGTTCAATATAGATAACAAAGCGAGTGATGAATGATGGTGATCAATTTTCAACTCTTGTAAATATCATAACTACGATGTCGACTAAGCTATGCTAAGCCCTGTGTAATTTTTAATTTCGAATACTTCACGGTTGACATCACTGAAACAAGTCTAAAAATGAAGAATCTTTTTCGGTTTCGACACAAGAATCAAGTAAACGATTTTGTTGCGGTGTCATGTTATATTTCAGAGCTAGGTGAAGCTTCTCGAACATTTTTCTCCTACAAAAAAGGGATTGAGAATATCGGTCTGAAAAAATATAAATCGCGGGTACTATGTACTACAAGTTGTGTGTACTTTTCTTGTCGTCATGTTTTAAAAACCATTTACATACGCCAGAAAATCTGATTGAGTGTCCCTACCCTACCCATAACTTTAATACGTAATAGCTAGTTCTTTCTGATTGTTCATGAAAAGAACATTCGTGATTTCTTGAGAAGTAAGCACGTAATAGGCATTTGTACAAACATCCAGTTCCAATTCTTTGGTCTTGGTTGGTGGCATGTTTTTCCGAAAAAATTACCCCATTGAGGGGAATACCTATATTTTATTACCAGATAATGATTGCCGGTAGGCAGGACATATTCAATCATTTCCTCAAGAGTTCATACCGTGATGACATCCCATCGCATCTTTGGGTAAATTTTCTCTTGCCGATGGGCTGAGTGATTACTTTTGCACGTTTTTACAAAACTCATTCCAAACCTAGTCAAGTGGAATGTTGACTAGATATGCAATTTCGGGTCCAGTAGTAATTTCTCGGTAGGCTATTATTATCTTTTCTATTACAAAGTGAAATCGACAAGCCAAAATCCAGCTCCATACTGCATACCATATTTTGTAGTTTTACTAATTTGAATGTGGATGTATGCCTATGATACATGTAATTTTGAAGAAAATGGTCTGCTCAATCCGGGCAGTTTGGGTATAAATACCATCGGGATCAACGATTTGTTATCACAGATAAGTTTTGTTTGCCATACAAAACACACCCGATCTTGTTCCTGTTGATTCCTCAGCACCAAAAACATTTTCAAAATGCAGAAATTGGTAAGACATTTTAACTTTTAAGTTGACGATTTTCAGAAAAACGTTCCTTTAGATAATTTTTACTTTTCAAAAACTTTAGCTAGCCCTTTTCGTTCTTGCCACCATCATGGCGTACGCCTCGGCCCAATACTATTATACCTCAGGCCTTTACGCGTATCCGTCTTATCCCTACTACACCTACGGATATCCATCCACCTATACCTATGGAAATTATTACGGTTACGCTCCACTTTATGCCACTTATCCGTTGAGAAAGTAAACTAGAGCAATTACCAGCATGCCTGGTTGATTGTTCTTAATAGATGGAATCTCAAAGGCTTATCGATAAATGGACAACCATGTAACAAGTAGTAGCTTGCTTTCAAAATCAGGATTTCAATGTTCAAAGTAAATTATACAAGTCAGAGTCAATAAAAAATTATTTGCAATTATTTACATGCAATACATATTCATTAAAAATCATCAGGTAGAGTTAAAACAGTTGGTTTCACGGAATCAGTCATTTCACTATCAGAAAACTACTTTCATGTACGGGGCAAGAGCATTTTCGATGTTGTGCCAATCTTAGTTCGAAAACAGCTAACGGCAGAGGTGTTCAATCCAGTTTGGAAGCCCGTTTTTTAATGGTTTTGATCCCTCTTTTCCAATATTCCGGGGATAGAATTGTCAAAATGACGAAGAAAAGAAGGGCAATATATACTACGACGCTGATTACGACGCTGTTCGGATGACGCATGCAGTCACTGCCGGCAGCTGAAAAATGAAAGATGGTCATTATATTTTACTGAAAAGTGGAAAGACAATAGACAAAACAAAAGAGTTTTGTTATCAAACCTCTCATGAAAAGAGTATACGCGGACAACAAAAGAACAACTATCATCTGGCCAATTTCCAGAGCTGCCATAATTTGACGGGATTTTGGCACGGGCACCTTTAAAGACTTGAAACAGAATTTTCCAATGAATGATTCAAATCCTACGACGTACATTCTACATATTTTTGCAGGACAATATTTTCATTTACCCTCAAAGCCAACATCGGATAGTCTATGGAATGAACGAGAAGATTTGCTAGTCCAACCCATCTCATCCACGGTTCAGAAATTTGAATAAGGATTGGACCGAATATCATAGCCAAAGTATGGTGCAGTCTACGTCAGGGAAAGAAAAAGAGGAAAGATCCTTTAAAATCCAAAATCGTTTTTGAAGGACTCATTAATAGAATGACGAATATTCTTACAAGTGTACTGCGTCCACTGGTTTCTTTCTCAGAATTAAAAACATGGTATCCACTACGAACAAGGGCTTTGAAAAGCCAATTAGTATAGCCCAATAAGCTGTGGACATGTGCAAACCTTCCCTATTTCAAAATAAAACAAGCATCATATTATCTTATGAAAACAATACGAAAAAAATTGGACATTTTGCAACAACAGCACTACCTGAGACACATGCTTTTGTAAAAGCCTTGGGGAAGGCTCAGCATGACTAGCAGCTCAGCTCCAATGCGACACATGGCAATTACGGAAAATATTCCGATGAAAACGTTCCACACAAATAGGCTCGTTCGCAGACGCATGGGCTCCTTGTTTTTCATATAGTTCATAGCAATCAAACAAAGTGCAAGGTAGAGCGTGACCGCAATACATATAAGTGGCAACATGAACTTGTCCGCGAAGGAGTACCAAAAATGTATATCTACACTTTCAAACCAAAATTGATAAAACTTTGGCTCAGGCTCGACTTGAGTCCATTTCGGCCAGGTCGATGAGTTTATCGTTGAATCGCCCATTTTTTTTCCTTAAAAATTTGACAATGAATTAACAGCAGTCTAGTTGACACAAGCATTCACTACACAACTGTGTAAACTTGTCCTCAACCAGTTCCACGTGAGCTCAGGTTTGAAACTTGACTAAAATACGGTTTGTTATGGCTATGACGTCTGGGTTCACTGAAGACCTTGTGCTTAAAGCAGGAATTATGTTTTTACGAGCAAAGGTGAGTCTTGACTAACAAACTGTTGCCGTTGCACTAAGAAAAACACAGAATAATTAGAACTGGAGGAAACTCAACAGTTTTTTTCACATAATTTATGGGAACAAGATGAAGCTGAACGATCGAGACAGTTATGCTCTGATTTAGGAACAATTAGCAAGTAAACGAATAAAGGATAGACTCTCTATGTTAAAGCAAATAATCGTTTTACATGATAAATCGTTGTGCAATGTAAATGTAGTCTAAAGTTGAGGGGCTCAAAGCTGTTAAATGTTTTGAAGCTGTATAGTTTTAAGATTCTCACGACGATAAATTGCGCTCAGATTTGAGATAGTGCAACTAATGTCATATTCGTTTTCCTTGCAAAAATTTTCCCACAGCATACTAACGGCAGACATACTCGGTAGACACATCATGACACTGATCTGACTTTCATGGCATATATAACAACGTTCTAATATATTTTGGCCAGGTACGAGCACAATGATGCAGTTATAAGAGTATAGAGTTTTGTCATTCTTCATCGTAATGTAATGAACGAAAACATATTTTCTTGAATTTAGCATAAATGTACACAAGATTTAATTATACCTACCTCTTCCTTTGAAACAAGTAATTGTAGAGCGAGCTTGACGTATTCAAATAACATGAAACAAAAGGTATATGCTTTCTGGTTTAGGATTTGATTAAAATTTCTCTCGGACTTGTTGCGTGTGTATTGTGTATACTTTTGCTTACGTGCAAAGCACTTCCGTTGAGAATTTGTGTGCTAATAATGAGTTTAGTTTTTTAATCAAGGTTTGGTATCAAACACGCTGTGAAATTAACCGAATCACGTGATCGTCTTGTCTTGGTTAAATCCCAACAATCACTGGCACTTCACACCCTTGTTCTTTTATTGGATACTACGTTAAAATAGATGTAATTAGTAGTTGTAATTAGTGGCTTGTTTAAACGTTCAACTCAAACTTGTAGGTTTTTACTTTGCTAAAATAGTTTCGAAAAGATGCTGGAATATAGTATATTTGTTGAGAAATAAACAGCTCCCAGTGCAAACTAATACCTACCTATGCAAGTGGTTTCATGATCCATATAAGTAATAAAGGTTGCATTTGCTGTGAAAACTTTAAAAAAAGTTAAGTTCATTAATCTTTGATAAGACGAAATTTCTTTGATAAGATTTCTGCATATTCGGCAAAACCCATATAAGGCTTTCTTAAAAATTGAATTTTAGTTCAGCGAGTCCGTATTACATAAGGACTACGATGATGGGTTGAAGGTCGGTCAATTGAGCTTTACTTTACTTTAATAGCAGTAAATTAGTAGCGTCTGTATAATGGAATTATGGATACAAATCGGATCGAAAAACGTTCCAACCAATAGCAAACAGAAACAGCAGTATACATGCTACAGCGCATATCCACCACAAGGCCTTTTCCCATTTACTCCAGTGTAGGTTCTTCAGAACATGAACTCCAACAAGAAGCCCCGCAACAGCACCACCAAAATGAGCAGGGAATCCAACATTTGTCGTTATTCCTTTAAAATACCCAAAATAGATTGCGATTCCAGCATCGTGGAGAACAAACAAGAAGAAGACGATAATACGAATGGATGGATATTCCATTTCTGACCAGTTCTAAACGGTAATTTGCTTTGTATTAGGTTGTGCGGATAAAGTCAATACCAAACAAATATCTTTGAGCTCTTACAAGTATAACAGTAGATAGATGAGCAGTAATTAAAGAATAAACCCCCGCGGAAGCTCCTGCAAGATAGTTGTAAGGCTGTGAAATCGATGTAGCCAACGATCCTGCCAAAATTCCAGAAAAGTATATCACCAGCACCCGCCATCCATGAACCATTTCCAACAGTATTCCAAGCACTAGTTGCAATACTACGTTGTTAATTACGTGCATATATCTGGATTAGTACAGCAGTTACAAAAGCATTACAAAAGAAATTATAGAAAAGTTCGTTCGTGTACGTAGCTTTTCTGTTTTACCCGGAATGAACGAAAGCGTAGGTGAAATATCGCCAAACTTCAAAACGACGTGTTGGATTATAAATTAGAATTGAATCCAGCGGAGCAGGGCTAAATGAGCTAACATAGCCATACTTTGGATTTTTCAGAAGTTGTTTCGCATGATAGATAAAAAATCCTACCTGCCAAAGAGTGCACATTAGCATACTTCAGTAAAACTGGTTCAAAATGTCAAGTTTTATACCTCCAGTGCTGTAATTATGAGCATAAAAACCGGAGGTGGCATGCAGCTATAAAAAGTGCTATAAGAATATTCTTCGTCCTCAGAATCCTCGCCCTCTTCATCGTCACTCGGTTCATGATAGATTTCATTATCCTCGTTAGGAAGAAATGTTGGGGAGGGAGTCAGTTCCATTGCGTTCCTGTCCTCATCTTCTTCCACTATCGGATTGTGTTGGTTTGAAGTGATAAACGGGTTACATGCTCGACGCACAAAGGAGTTTTTTGAACGTTCAAATCCGCTAGATAATTGAATTCAAACAGTTTCATGCATTTTCTTTTTTAACCCAGCATTTTGCCATTTTTGTAAGGTAATGAACCTGAAAGTTGAAGCGTTTGAGGGAATGAAAGTATGCTCTGGTGACACGGTTGCCACTTCATTGCAAATGTGTGTTTTACATTCTTCGCTGCTTTTTCTCGGCTGATTTTGTACAGAAATGGATCTACCAAATAAAACTGGGGGATAAGAACTTGCCGATATTTGACTTGGTGAAGGTAAACTCTTGGTCGATATGGACCTGTTTATTGAAATAAGTGTTACAAGAAAATTGTTAAAGTTTCCAGAAAGTCGTTTTTTGTTTTTTTACAAAGCTCTTCGAAGCTTTATGATTTGGAAGTGGTGCATACTGCATGTTCACGGCGACGACGCCACTGCGACCTGGAAGTCCTGATGGTGGGCCCCTCATATTTCGTGGTAGAACCACAGTGCTTGCAACCTTATACAATGTTCCTTTCTACGAAAAGTTTTTAATGCATAAGTACCAAGAAATTTTCATGAAACAGTGTTTAAAAAAATGTAATTTTATGTACAAATCCTGTCCAAGAGTCTTGACGCTGAAAGTATAGTTCTCTTCGAAGCTCCCGTTTTCGGCGCAGTGCAGGATGCTCATAGTTTTGAATCTAGATTTAGAGAGAACTATTTTGCTTTTTACTACTATCTACTTAATTCTGATACTTTGTAACTTATCCGACTTCACCTCTTTGCTGATTGTTTTACTGCTCATTGTTTTCACACTACTACCCTCCGAATTTTTTTTATATTTTTTTAAAATATGGCGATGATGATAAATGAAGGACTTTCTCACATTAGTCTGTAGTGATCAATTGATCAACCCTGGGCTCTTCAGCGTTACAAAAGCTGCCTACATAAGTAAATTAGTGATTGGAATAAATCTCTGCCTATTGACGATATACAAGATAACAATCAAACATGGTCTGATAAGTTAGAAAAATATTCATGTGAAATGATTAAAAGGTTTATTATTGTGTATTTTCACCAATTTGCTCAACACACTTTCAATAGTTAATGCATTTTTAATGTTTGCGTGTGTTGACATTTTATTACTAGCAGAGATGTCAGCTATTCATGAACAGCTAAAAGTAAAGTCGGCATCACAAATTGTGATTGTGTTGAAGAATATGACATTCCAATTTGCTGAAATGCAATGCGCGCTTATATTTTTAATCGATGTGTACGAAAATAAATAAAATAGACATACGCAGAAAGGTTCTAAAGTTGAACGCTATCAGTTTTGTTTATTTTTAGCAGTTGATCAACGTAACGTTTGACAATAAAATAAATAATGCGCTTACATTAGTTTGTCGGGGGTACGTAATATTCAAAGTGAAAACAATATAAATACTGAATGAGTAAAGCGGTTTTTGTAGTTCATATGCACAGTTCTACAACTGACTTGTGTATGGACCGTACTTGAGTTCTGGGAAGTACTCAGTTTTGAACAAATTCCAGGCTACTGCGAAAAGTGTGAGGAGGACTAGAGTGACAGCACTGAGATACCAAAGAATGCACTCCCATTTCTCCCACCGCAGATTTTTGAGAACATAAATACCAATGAGTAATCCGGCTATTGCTCCTCCTAAATGTGCGGCATAACCCACCTGCATAGATAAAATTTCGAAACCGTGAGTCATTGTTTTCCTCCACAGTGGAAAATACATGTTCAAAAAAATACGCTAATTGCAAAAGCAAACTTACATTGGTGGGGAGTTCCATGACATACGAATAGTAGACGGCCATTCCGACATCATAAATAGCAAATATTGAAAAGAGAACCACTCTAACCCAGGGATACTCCATTTCAGTCCAATTCTAAACCACATAAATGCAACACTTTACTTCACAACTCTTAAAAGTATTGATAAAGGATGCAATATATGGGGGCATTATGAGACAGTTCGACTTACCAAGATAACAGTCGATAAATGGGCTGCAATGAGAGCATAAACGCCTCCAGATGCTCCAGCAAGGTAGTTATATGGCTCAGCGACTAAATTGGCAAAAAATTCACGGCTGTTAGCCAACACAATCAGGAAGAAAGCAGCATATGCTTTACCAAATTAGTAAAAATATCTTACTCGAAGTGGCTAAGGACCCGGCCAGAACACCCGCAAAGTAAATGACTAGTACGCGCCACCATTTGTGGACCATTTCGAGTAGGATTCCAAGCACCAGCTGCATAATCACATTGTTGACAATGTGCATGTAACTATTTGTAATGAAAAAGCGTACGAATTAGATCACGATGCATTTTGGTAGGCTCATTTTGGATGATTCTTGTTTTTTTTGTAGAAGATGTTTTACCCAGAGTGGACGAACATGTAAGTAACATATCTCCAGATTTCGTGTCGCCTCTCAGGATTATAAATTAAAATAGAGTCCAACGGTGCGGGTCGGTATCGTTCGATGTTCCCATGTCTGGGATCGTTCATCAGTCTTTTGGTATGGTAAACAAATGTGCCTACCTGTTCAACACATTCCAATCGATGAATTTTAGTATGTGCATATTAAGCAGATCTCCTAATCGATTACAACATTTTAGAGTCTAGCTTACCTCGATGATTGTAATAACAAACATAAATATTGGTGGGGGCATGCAGTTGTACTGATCCTTGTAAGATAGTTTACGATGCTCTGTCCTTTTACTTTTGGGCAGAATCACGGCCCTGGCGAAGTCAAAGGCTCTCATTTTCTAAACGTTTTAGTAAAACGACAAGCTCGTCAGATTCCATAACTTGCTGTCACACAGCCTAATTCTCAAAGGCTACTACTGCAACACTTACATAAGTTAAATACTCATCCCGGTCCAGTTTCCCGTCATTGTTTATATCAGTTTCCTGAAATACTTTTAACGCCTCCTCTTCCGTCATGTTAAAGTAGTTTTTGAACTCTTCAAATTCAATTTCTCCATTTCCGTCTGCGTCAACCTGTTCAAGTTGTACATTCAAACAAACAAATAAATTATGAATGTCCATCCAGTCTAAGATTGACCTACTTCTTCATAAAGCCAACTAGATTGTTATATGCATTTAAAACCAGCTTCCGTAATCGAAACTTTAATGGCTTCCGTTTGGGGGGGGGGGGGGTTATGCCCGATAATCTACTTGAAAATCCGACAAAATCTTTCATGCAAGCTTACCTCTGTGAATGAAGGCAGTCTTTCCACGTCCGGTCTATATGCAATATTATCCACTTGTTGTAGCTGGCTCTCCTCGTCATCTTCAGCATATTTGAGATCATCTTCCACCTTCTGCTCATCGGTTATTTCGGTTTTCACAGTGGAAATCGTTATGATCGTTGAGTAATCCATACCAGGAACAATGGGGAATAAGAAAATTAAACAGGAAAAATTAGAATTTTCGAGAAAAAAAGATAACAGACTGCAGACTGCAAGGTCTTTCAACGCGAAAAAAAATCTACTGGATTTTGAATAGTCAACGTATGCAAGATAAAAATACCCTATTCCTGTAAACTACATGTTACTTCAAGCTAGACATATTAGTGATTAACGAGTTCCACTCACACGAAAGGCAACTGAAGCCAAAAGCTTCAAAAATCCGACTGTCATGATTTTTCCTGTGTTTTGGGCTGAAACGTAGTCAGCCCGAGATGAATACTTTTCTGTGCTGTTTGAGGCTTGACCTCGATGGATTGACGATTAACGAAAAAGGTGATAAAAAGCGAAAACTATGCGCTGATAAGTTTGCCAAACAAAAGTTCGTCTGGTTTCAAGCTTAATTATGTATGCACTGGAATCCCAACTAAATTAGTTGCAGTTGTCCAATAAACCTCTGTGAAAAAAATGATAGTGGGAGAATACACTTCATTTCAAATGTACAAGGACACACCTCCCAATTATACACTCGACAAAACTGAGAGAAAAAAAAAACTTTTCCTCGCTTTCCAATTTGGCACACCAAAAGGGATAATCACATCAACAACAAAAAGATAATGTTTTTCTCTTGATTATCGTGTTTCCCCAAATGCTGTTGCGTGTAATTTACACAAACTATCAACTTTTCGCCACAAAACCTGTTGCTGGCCACCAAGAATTGAACCACTGTTGTCTGCGCTAGAACAACGACAAATGATGCAATAAAGACTCTTTTTTTCTTCAAAAAATCGTTTCGGTGAGGTTACTTAAAACAAATTGAGTTGTAATGACACCAGTCTAACACACTAAAATAAGTTATAAAAATAAATTAGAAGCGTGCACTTTTTCTTGTGTGTGTTCCCTTTCAGGGCTCTTTAGTGTATGATCCGCTCGTCTCAGTGAGCAACTATGATATATATACACTGCTAAAAAGATCTCCCATTTTTACTATGAATGACGTTTTTATGACTGGCTCTAGATTTTTTTTATAGAGTTACTAGTAAATCGTGTGTGGTTGTGTGTGTGATAGTGGTTGGTGGTATATCAAAGAGGATTTTTTTTAAAAGTTACGTTCGCGACCGTACGTCGCTTGTAATGAAAGGTGCCTTCTTTTATCTTCTGTGGGTCCGGCTAACATTTTTTAAAGCGAATGCCTACATAACAGAACATGCGTAGTTGGGATGTATAAACAAACATTATTAGTATTTCAATGTTTAGTGGATTATATGATGATTTTCACGTCTCTATTAGCACACATAGATGCTAACTCTGCTACCAGAATCTTGTCAGGCAACTGATGAATACGAGTTTTTGAAATACATACATCATGTAATCACAAGACGACTACATATTCAATAAGGTACAGCTATAATTGGCTTGCATAGACGTTTTTTTCAAGCTTTTTAAAAGGAAAATCGCATCGCAAACGTTAAAAAAGTACTTTGTAACGTTCTCGTGTAATTTTTTTGAAAAAAGGTACAATATAACTGACTCCTCCTGATTGTATCCTCATCGTAATTTAGAAAAAGGATGCTGATACAACAGACAAGGCCATAAACTTTGCTGTACAAATATACAAAATCCAAGAAGAAAAATAACGTCATCGTCACAGAGTTTTGATGATGATGGTGATGTGCCAGTCATCTCCGACCAGTAGTTTAGCATGCACTACCACCTTTCTTTTCGGTTTTATTATTATACGCAACAAAATAATGAATGGCAAACTATATTAATGGACTTTTTCGTCGACATGAGCTTGATGCTCAATGACAATAAGTGTGCGCGTTATTTCTTTCAAGATGTTCTTTGATCATTCCCCTCTCCGTCTCATAGTCTTAATAGTAGGATGCATGGATTCACGAAAAAAAAAAACATTCATAGCCATGATTTTGAATGACAACCGTGATAAGAGCATCATCATCATATAGCCATCTCACAAGCCATTACCAGCAGGGGACCACAGCAAAACTATTATATAGTAGTACCTTGTCTTTTTTACAGGTAGACCCGAAATCGAAGAACAAAACAGAACTCATTTTACAAGCCGTTTTACTGTAAATTTGTCAATATATTTCAATCTTATTGTCATTTTGAGCTAAGTTAGGGTCGTAAATAGACATAAATTTTGATGACGTTGAGTTTCCAATCATTACAGTTTTATGGGATTTGCAATGGTCAGCTCAGTCCTAGTCTTGACAGTATAGTTAGCTTACTCTCCTGACGTACACGTTTCTCCTTTCTTTTTTCCGATAAACAGGTTGACCGAAAATTGGAAGCGGATATTGTTTCAGGATGAGAACCACTTTTTTCGAGAATGGGATTCAGTGTAATCATGAGATCATATCAATATTTGATCTGATTGACATTTTTATGTGGTTTTCAGAGAAATAAACAAATACATAAGACCCATGAGACATTTTTCTATGCATAATAAAAACTTTATTATGTGGACTCGTCAGGGAGCGAATATTTTTCCTTAGATCCTGATTCTCTCCACCTGGTTGCGTGTCTCAAATAGACGAGCGATTGGATAGGTGTGGTTGTCCCTATTCATGCAAATGACGTACAAAAGTTATCAACGAACATAATCGTCAACTCCAAAAAAAAAGAACTTATTACCGAAGAGCAATGTAGTTAATAAGCATCGACTTCAAAATGAACACTATGTAACCAGAATATTAAAAAAACAGACAAAAAATCAATCCACCTTTTTGTCACGACAAATTCTTCTTGCAATTTTGATCGATCGACTGGATTTGGACTCACATATTTTGTTAAAGACAAAACCAGAATATAAAAATTCACGACATATCAGGTGACCTCAGTTCGTTCTCTGTCCAAACTCATTTTTATATGCTATGAACTTGTATGCAAATCTGTTTTTTCAACACTTATGTGTAGTACTTAAAACAGTATGAAAGGATCCATACACCCTATTATTAGTTATGTAATAATTTGCTCTTCGCAAATTTATTTGGTGTGCAAAACCTGTTACCTCAATCAATAGTATTCCGAGTGTTGCTGTTTACGCATTTATGCTTCGAAATTGCTAACGAGTTTAAGTCTTCATTAATGTCAAATACTAGTTGCACCCAATCAAAGATGTAACTACTTCGAAGATGGATTTACCTACAAGGTAATTATAGATTAGAAGGATTCAGTATTTCATTACTCGGTAAGAGAGGTGGCACCTTTTGCTGTGAAAAGTTACGATAATTTTGAAATTAGCCCTTTTGGGAGCATCGTTTTAAGTAGAAACGTGACCGTAATAAATCACAAGAAAAAGCCTTTTTAGTAATTACTTACAAATTTTTCGAGAGATGAAAGACTATAAATTACTACTACTAAAATATTTTGTTGGTGAACAAGTGCTATTGCGCAGCGGTTGGGAGTAGCGCCACGAGCAATGACGGGGCTCATTTCAATTTTCATCACGAAAGCTCATTTCTCATGTGAAAGAAAAAGACAGAGCGACGCGTCTTTTAAGGTGACTTTCGTGTTTTCAAACATTCAAAGATGATTCATGAGTGTGTAATTTACGACATGTTCTTCGCATAAAATACTAAAGAAGATACAAGGAAAGTACTTCGACAACATATTGTCTGGACTTACTATGTACGATGCACAAAGCTCTAAAAACTGATTATAACTGCACACCACTTGTTTCAAGTATTACGAAATAGTGGCGCTGCTGGCGAAACGTTAGGCTAATTTATTTTTTGGATCGTCCTCTTCGTGTCCCGAGAACTTAGCATTATTGTAAACTGAACTATTCAGAATAAATGCTGCAAGCCAGTAGAGCACGTGGAAATGGCCATGTCGACTTAAACCGAAAATGTTGTTTTCTCTGTATTTTTATGTAATAACTCATAGAAATTCAAATTTTTCAAGAAAACCAATCGGCCAGTAATTTGACCGATTGATTGCGGAGTAAAAGGTTACTAGTTTGGTAAGATGGCTAACTTTTCTCTTATGAAAAAGGGTACTCTCTGTAGTCATAAAAAATTCAAGAAAAATCTAGCACATATCTTACAATTTTGAAATTGAAACCAAGTTATGAATTCGGTAAAAACTGTGAGTCACGATGTTACAATAGAAGTAATAAAAGTATCGTTCAAAAACTGATATAGTACTCTTGTGGAAAAATTCAATCAGTTTTTATTGCCGAGGAACTAGAATGCTTGGCGCTTTTGTGTAATCAAGCCCTGCAGCAAATCGATGATATCCGGGATTATCGTCTCACGATTCTTCATCCAACTGAACCAATGCTTGCCATTCACCGCTCTAGCTTCAGAAATATGAGGTATATTGACTTGGATATTGCCAAAAGCATAAAAAAAAGAACTAATCAATCGATTCCCCATTTGTGTCTTTTTTGCCGGTTTTTCATGTGATACAAAGTACGTCTGCTTATCTTTTAAAAATAGGCTTACTCATGGTTATTTTACACCAACTAATGTTATGTTCATGCATACCTTTTCGTCCATTGTCATATTCTATTGTTGCAAGTTGAAGCCCATCCAATTTACATTGTTTCGTTAGCTAGACACTTGAGACGCGACGTAAAAATGGAAATAGCTTTTGTATTCCCAAGTACTTAGCACTGAAATAGTTTTGAACAGCAGAGTCCTTTGCTAAAACTTCAACTCATGGGGAATACCAAATTGGTATTGCATTGTAGTACACAGCTTATTTTTTGCTGTTAAAAAGTTCATCACTTTTATCCACTCATCCACCATCACAATTAATTTGTACGAAGCCAAATTAAACATGGTCATACATGTTACGCGTGTGTTACTCAGCAGAAGACATTGTAAGTTGGTGTTTGGTGGGTGGGTGCTAGGACAGATGGATATTTTTGGTTGCTTCTTTTTTTTCTATTATGTAAGAAAAGTGCTTCTCCCACTGACCACTGTAAAAAAAAGATCTGATTTATTCCTAAGCGTAAAAAACTGTCATTGATTAATTTTTATTGCACTATTATCTAACGGTTGTGGCTGTGCAAAAAATGAGCCAAGTCTATGATAGCACTACACCGTTCAACTAACAAGTGGGTGTGCAACCAACTTAATAAAAGTTGCATCTTTTTTTTACAGGTACCTATTTGGTTAGTTTATGGAACAGACAAAATCTTACGCACATTTTTTGGTGGAGCACCGCTGCGTAATAGTATATTTTTTATGTATCCCAGTTTAACCAAAACGCGTTAACAGCTTATAACTGTGAATCAGTAAAACCTGTGCTATTGCTCATGTTTCTCTCAGACTTACTGTGTATCCGGTTGAGCCGGGTTTGATGTCACTGGGTGCGTAATTCACAAAACGGTACACACGGAAGAATAGAAAAATGTTTAAAGCAGGCTGTTACATATTATAAAAAAAATGAAGATAGTTTTACATTTTGACTCATAAGTAGTTAAGCTCTTGTACGAAGTTAAAATGAGATATTTGTGTATTCATCTGCGAAAGTATTGGGCTGATCAGCTTTTAGAACTGCCCACAACCTTGGAATAGATTTTGAGTCGACAGTGCATTACAAAATAGCATGATCATGGCACACCTTTCAAATACGCATTGGTTTTTCGAGAATTGTATGAATAAAGTTTTACACTTGAGATGAGGACAATAACTGGAAAGCAAAAACTGGAATGCGATCGAGGTAAAACTGACAGTACGGCACCAGAAAATGAGTACAGGAATATACCAATTAGTGTCAGTTCTCAGTTCATAATTCTATACTATGCGGCTATGATGTCAGTAGTGTTGCAAACTATTTAATATATACAAACTACAGATCAACTTTCATTTTCATTTGGGCAGAATAATTGTTTGCGTAAATTGTTGGCTGCATCCAGTTATACAAATTTCAGTCCAATTTGGGACTTCCTCAAGGGAACTAATGCTGTATCATGACCAACCACAAGTAATTGGCGTGTTCACCACAGTTTTAAGCCAATTTAGTTCATCCTGTAAAATCTAAACTTAATTTGAATATTGCGTCAATACGTGTCAATATCCATAATGATAGCGGGAATTCCTGTTATTCTGATGGGAAAACTAGAGTTAATGAAATGATACTATGTAAGGAAGAGATATGTGAATTAAATTTCGTCGAGAATTAAATTCTCTCCGAAACGATGATTGAGAAAAAAAGAGCATGAAGTGAGTAAGCCTTATACAACCACCCACAATCACTCGTGGGCCGGGTGGGTACATCAACTGGAAAAGTTGGAGGCGTTTTTTAAAGGCATCGTAAAGTTTCACATTGAATATATTTTTTTATCAGATGAATCATTCGTTTACAGCTTTGCTCGCTCAGTGAAAATATTGCCATTCAAAGAAGTTATTCATTCACATTCATTTCAATAAGAACAAAAAAAATCAAAGCCGACTTCATTTGGAATTTTTATCTTTTTAATTGGTCAAGTACAATAATATGATGATGTCACCGTTAAAGAATTGTCATTTAAATCTATCCCACACAGTGCTAAGCTTGAAATGACATCACCGGGACTTGCGAAATGGACATAAATAGGGAAAGAAAAGTTGGACTACGGAGAAACTCTAGTTAACTATTTTCAAGTAAAGCTCATCAAAGTTTATTACAATTCCTGTCCATCGAATTGATTGTGCCAGTGACCTACAATCTCTGAATCGATGACGTAACATTTAACCTTTCATTGTGAATCACCCACGATCAGACAACTGTACTTCAATAACATGCCTGTCAACACTTTCTGTCATCTTCCTTCCTGCTGCAAAAAAATAATGACGAAGATAACGCATTCCTGCAGAAATACCACAATTGACAATTTGGTTGTTGTTTATTTTTTATTTGTTCCGTAGATTTTTAAATAAATTATGCTTCCAAACCACAGTCTCATGTTACATAATGAAATAAACTTCCTCCTTGAAAGCAAAACTACATACTATAAACAGCATAATCCAAAACCCAATGCTATTCATCCAGTTTGCCAAAAAATACCTCGGCGTCAGCAGCCATTCATACATTTTTTTACAAGGTTAGTTTCTAATCTAATCACATCACCCGACACCCGATGATGATTCCAAAAGCACCAGACAAATTCTCTTGTTATCATCATCACGAAGTTTTCCACATTTTAAACGCGACCCAGATAAAAGTCATAATTACCCTCTCTGATAGTTAATCGTAAAACGTTTTGTCGCCTGTTCGCAGAACCCAGGATACGTCTAATCCACATTATTTTACAAGAATCCCAACTAGTAATTAGGCAATTAAAATGCACATATTCAACCTACAACATGAGTACCATCTTCGCTAGCTGAAGCTGTTCGCTATATTGCCAATTGCTGGGTGAACAAAGAGAAGCTCTGCATCTGTTTCGGCATGCAATGGGGGGCAGGTGCAGCTGACTCAAAACAAAACATCAAAAAGACTTCGGTGGCGCTTTTCTCAAACTTGCTTCTCAAGACCAGCTTTAAAGGAAAAAGTTCGGAAACGAGAGGAGGATGAAGCTGATCAACTTGACTTTGCACGGTTCTAGTTTTCTTTGGAAAAGGTTTTGAATTTGCATGATTGTGTGAAGAAGTACATAAATTGTGAAAATTCAGTGAGATGTGGTCTTAATAACTTGAAACATGAGTGGATTAGGGATTTGTGAAACAAATTCTCCGGACATGAGCTGTTGGACTACATGTGACTGTTTTCTCAAAGTTGTATCATCACTGTCAACCCGTTCAAGGATGTCAAACATATTAACTTGTTTGCTTGAAGGCCAGGGGTCGTAGTCGATAATCGGTTATTATTGGGAGCGTCCACCCTGGAAACTGGAAACATTATGTTGAACATGTGTTGATAGCAAAGAGTCCTATCAATTTGAAGTCCTCTCATAGTGTAGTGTAAGTTGAGGTGCCAGTGAATTTGTAGGAGTGTGGCGTGATTTGATCTTTCTAGTCTTTTTTGAATTCTGCTGGATTGTCATCAGAAGTCCTTGTTTTGGGGATTCATGATTCCCTCAGTGTCAGTGACGCCTTAAAATTTAAATATTCTTTTAAAATGGCTGAAGCTGGGGCAAGCGGCCCAACAAATACGACTGGACGGTTTTTTTGTCATAAATGTAACGAAGAAATATCTCGGGTATTGGACGTAAGTATAACACGTTTGACGTTTACCATAGAATATCTAAACTAACTTGAACCTCTAACTAAGCTTGAGTTTACTGTGTTGTCGTTTTGTCGCTAGGATTTCACTTGCCCGAAATGCAAATTTGGATTCGTTGAAAAGCTGAGTGATGCTCCTGCTCATACGGCTCATGGTGCTGCAGGTGGTGGGGGTCATGGTCAAAATCATTTTCAGGAATTGCCATTTTTGGAGGTAACATGTTTCGGGATTATAAACTGCATATGTATCATTGACCCGTCACTATGTATGAAACATACATAATGTATTGTTTTAATTCAGCAACTGTTGAGAGGAATTACACGTGATTTGGAGGTGAATGTCAGTGGTCCACAGGCTCATGGCCAGCGGTCTAATTCCGCACCTGGATCTGGTGCTCGGAGTCCAGAGACGTATTCGTTTGTGATGGACGTGCGGTAAGTCTAATTCCTGAATTTTTAGGTAGCTGAATATGACCAATAACAAAACTGAAAATAAAGCGGTAACATATTACCTATTTGCAGTCCTCGTGCGGGTCATCCTCCCGGAGCTGCTCCTGCTGGAGGTCCAGGTATTGCTGGCCAAAACATGCAACCCGTGAACCCCATGGAAAATATGTTGTTCTCCTTTTTGAATGACCTCATAACTGGCTTGAGTGGTGGAGGAGTGACCGTTGGAGGTGGATTTCCGTAAGCGATTTTAATCAGCAGCGTGAATGCGCATATGTACATGCATGTCGATGAGACCTAACACGCTTACCCTTAATTACAGAATGATTGCCAATCTCGGGGATTATGTCTGGGGTAGGGATGGATTAGATGCGATCGTTACCCAATTAATGAATCAAATGGAAGGTACTGGTCCGCCGCCCATGCCTAACGATAAACTTGATAAATTACCTACAGTAAAAATTACAGCTGAGCAGGTCGATCGTAAGCTTCAGTGTTCTGTTTGCTGGGACGATTTTAATCTCCAGGAAGAAGTCAAACAATTAGAATGTGATCACGTTTTCCACCCTGACTGCATTGTACCTTGGTTAAAACTTGTATGTTAAATACAAGAGATTTCCTGCTTGCCTTGTATGCAAGATCACTAAATCAAACCTATTATAACGTTTCAGCACGGAACATGTCCAATATGTCGAAAAGACTTAACCAATCAAGAAGGTGTCAGTGCGGATCCATCAGCACGATTTGAGCCTCCTGGTCCGGATCATTCTGGAAGATCTGGTTTGTGACAATTACATCTGTAAAAACGATCATGTTATGTAGTCGCCATTTCACTTTTGTGTGTTTACGTATTTACATTTAGGTCTCAGTGGGGGAGGGAATCCTACCCGTGGTAACGACATAGACAGAATGGACTACGATTTTGACTGAAAAGGATATCCTAGCTCATGAAAACATCATAATAAATACTATTTCCCAAAATACGGCGAGTAAATGGAATAAGCAGTTGCTGTGTTTCTACTTTCGACGATTAGCTTTGTTTGTAGTGCCAGTATCCAATCTGAGTGTTTTCAGAATACCGATTGTCCAGTTAAACCTCAAAATTGGATTTAAGATTACTTTGCTTTACTCACCATATCGCCAAATTTTCAGAATGTGAACGTGTATGCAGTGCATTGTTTTCTACAATTTATTTGATTGTTTTCATGAAATATAGTCAATCGTTTCTAACCATGATAGTTTAACCTGAAGTTCTAGAAGTGTCAATGTTAGTAATTTTTGTCAATGCCGGAAATCATGAAAATATATTCTGCTCCTGCCGTCACAGATTGCTATCGCAAGCACTATCTTCATTAGATAGAATATACAAAAACAAGTATGTATAAATAATGATATCGATAAAGGTTCGCAAAAAATCGACGTTTTTTCGTAGTTAAAATCCCTGTTTACTTCCCGTAATCATTACCTAACGTACTACGTTGAAAATTAAATAGATTTTATAAAGGCGAATTAGAGTTTGGTTCAGTTAGGAACTAACTATCAAAAAGGAACATTTCTTGAATATTTGAGTAGGTGTATTCCGTGATATTAAGCGAAGGTACGTAAAATACTTATGTTAAGTGATAATAACTTTTCGTTTTGCAGATAATGCGTTTTTGTTCCCGTCTCAATATTTCGTTAAGACATTGCAAGATCTAATGTACAAAATCCGTGTTTTTACCAATTTTGTTACATTCAATTTTTCTCCATTCATATTCACGATGATGGTAATATATTCACATAATATATTAACAATGTTAACAGAATTTGAGTCGGTTTTGATTGAATTATTGGACGAAATGACGTAATATGGAAACACCCACTAAAATATCCTATCTAAAATCTAATGCCAGACGGCTCTGGCGAGGCTCGTGATAGGATTGGTCGCATAGCTCTTTATACTACATGTGTGAGTGAGTGTTATTCTGCCATTGTGGTGTGTGCTTCATGAGATGCTTGGTCGAGTTACGCAAAATCAATATCCACTGAGAGAAATTCTTCATTATGTCAACATATCTACTATATGCCATTTTGATAGCGTAATGACATTTGCATTCGCTATAATTAGTTTGATGTTCATCATGTAATAATGTTTATTTTTCGAATCACCATGAATTTGAAGTAGGTCAGAAAGTGGATTAGAGAACTTTCGGTTTTAACGCACTATCAAGTGTCAATATGAAGTTTTTGCAAGGGTTGTCAGTGCAATTAGCCAGGTGCCTTTTTAGAAGATTGAAAGTACCATTCCAGCCCCCGCAACACACTACTCAGTCAGTTTCTCTCCTGTGGTCATCTACCATCAAAAGTTGAATGGCGCTCACGTGTAATCGCATTCATAGTTAGCGAAAATAGTCAATAAAAATTACTTACTGGTAAAAGCATATAATTGTTTGAAAAATAAAACCTAACAAATATTACTGTTCATAGGTAGCGTTTTATTTATTACGTATTCATGCAGTTCAATTTTATTACCCGTTGAAAGGCTATAAAATATGAAAATGGAAAGTGGCAAGTACTCGCTCAGCAATAAACTATCTATAACGCCTTCGTTTCATAATTACATGCATAGATTATAAATAAAAATGCGGCATGCACATATAAATTGGTATTTATTTGCTATCCAATACTGACATGGTTTTGTGCTTGTATGGCTTCATTTTCGTACGTATTTTGACCAGTCAGCGCTGTTTCGACCATTGCTTGTCGGCGCTACTGAAACTTGTCAATCTGGTACATAACTTGTGACAACCGTTCCTAGAAGCAAAAGGTTAAAAATAAATTCTCCGTAATTTTGTTCCGGAATAGATGTAGACATGTATTACTAGTACTTGAATCTCTTGAAGATGTTCCATAGATACTCCAAATTCACTCATAGGTAGACTTCGTCTTCTCCTTTCACCAGCCAGCCCAGTGGCTACTAACGGCACAAATAGAAAAAACAATGGGATGAATAATATTAAAGCTATGAATCCAATAGGGAGAAGCGCTAATGGTAGGACCACGGGTGAAAGATGCAATCCCAACTTTGCAAGAGCAGACAAGACGAATACTATGAGCACCATGAAAAATACGAAAATGACTTTTCCAGCATTTAACGCTTTTGTGGCAACGATAGTTTTCGAAAATACTTTATCTTCAACTTCAAAGTCTGTGTGAGATTGGATATGATGTGATGGATGATGATTTCCTTCCAAATATCCTGGATTTACGTATAGGTGCTCCTGGGGTAAGATGATACGTTCTCAAAAAATACATCCATTTTTTTTATCACTATCATAAATTACACACTCACATAATTATTTCCGTGATTCAGAGTGGCATAAGCATCGTGGGCAGAGAAATCCCTTTGTTGATCAGGGACATGTTCCACCATGAGTTCTCCCACGTTCGTCCAATTTGAAACGTCTGACTGGCTATTTTTAAATGCTCGTTCTTCCTTTTCAAGAAAAGATTCTAGATAATCCGTATTGTAACTATTATCAAAATTTTGCACTTGGAAAGGTTCAAAAGAAGAATACACAGGGACTGGATCATGAATATCGTGTTGATATGTGGATGATCTAATATTACGGTACACTGGGTCACCATGCTTAACACGTCTAGTCACGCTTTGACTACTCAGTTTTGCACGTTTATCGTAAAACCGTGGACCGAAGCTAGTGCTATTTTCCCCCTGCTCCGGGTACATTGGAGAATCATTGGCATTTACTTTTTCAAATCTTCTCACTAGCCCACTCGAAGAGATGGAAAGCGTCATGGACAAAACTATCGATAAACACGTAAGATGCATTTTCTCGTAAAATTTTTAGAAAGGGTTTTAATCTCCAAAAACGTTACACGTGGGCGCAATAAAGGATACGTAGCATCTAACAACGACCGTGTTGCACGCACAGTGAGAACTAACTGCAAAGGTTATCCTCTTTGTTTGTCTTTCTCTGTTGCTGTTGCCACTTTCCAATTCTTAAAAACGCAACGTAAAATGCTGTGAATTTTGATTTAGGGTTACTTTTCTACGAATTCTGCGTACTCAGTAGTGAACATTCACCGCCTTTTCAATGAAAGAAACACAGGCTTAATGTATGAAAAATTAGGCATAACAGTTTTACTACCGATGCACTTTACTTCTCCGCAGGAATGAAACTACCAATTTGTCTTCGAGATGAGGACGGTGAAGGAAGAAACACTTATTATAGCCCTCGGTGGTTAGACTCCCACTAAGTGTTTTCAAGCCTTGAAGAGACAGTTGACTACGTTGCCATTGATAATGATGCATGGCATCGTACAAATAGGCATTTTTTGCTGTAGTCATTAGTACGCAAAACATTTCCTATGCATCTAATATTATTCAGTGGGACAAGGGATATATAGATATTTTGTACAAACTACTTTGAAATTTGTGTCACTCGTTTATCAAGACTGTCTGGCTTGAACTAGAACCGAAATTAGCCTTTAAAAAAAATAAAACTGATAAATTGCCCCCATCAAGTCATGATAGGAAAGTTGTCGTCGGTGGCGAGGATTCATTGGTATCTGCCACTATACTCGTTGAAGGATACAAAATCATTCTGAATTTTGCCGGGGCCATGATCATGTATATGACTTGTGCAAGGGAAATCATCATTCAAGAAAGAAAATGCTAACCATAGTGTAACATCAAAATATCATTCTTTATGCTACATACTTAAAAGTGTAAGTGTATGATTTTTGCAGCAATGGTCGACTTCATCCCTGTGTGCATCCTGCATATTTCAAGAAGGGAGATATATTAATTTTTTTAATTTGTGGTCTAGGAATATGAGCCTGACGTAAATAAGTGTACCTGATTTTATTTCAAACATTCCACCAATTCAAAAACAAAACAACTGAAGTATTACAAATTGTTTCATAAGAACCGGCTATCCGCCGTTCTGATAACTGTTATTCAGGATATAAAAAATTTCCGAAAGAGGCTCATTAGGAGGAAAGGTTCCCATAACGGAGATGGCATTTCCTTTCTGGATAGTCATTCCAATCCGTTGGATCAGGAAAGAGCTTGATCGACTTTCTGCTGTTTGCCTCTTAATTAATTTTCCCAGAGTATAAGTGAAATGCAGTGCTTCATCGCACCAAGGCCCGAATGTTTCCACTGCGAAGGGTAGAAATGTAATGTTCTCATCCAGAACATTCTGATATTTCCTAATTTTGGCCATTGCAGCTTGTTTTGCAACTAATCCCGCATCACAGGAAGAATATTTCCTGTGTGAAGGTGCCACTGTGTCAGTGCAGGTTGCGTCCCAAGCTAGACATTTTCCTTCGTGTCACGGAATGAGGGTTATTCCATCTGGTCGTTTAGCGTCATCTGTCGTTAGTCCACAAGGTTCTAATCGAGCTGGAATCTTGGCTGAGGAAAGGGCACGCAGGAGAATGTTGTTGATTTCTTGGTGTCTGTACTGTCTCCCCATACTCTTAGAACAGCTTAGACCGTGCAATCCGAATGAGTCTACTTCTTCGCCGCAAATGCAAACGTGTGGCTTGCATATTTTTAAACCAAGACGTAAGCCCATTATAACACGGAATGAATTGTTGTCCAACAAAGTTCCAATGGAATGAGATGGAAGAGCAGAGAGCCATGAGTTTGATTCCTTGCGAGTAAGAGCTATTTTGATTTCTTTTTGGTGATCATGGTCAGATGGTAAGGATTCTTCAATTTTCTGGATGATGATGCTGTCCCAAAATCGTTGGAATGATGGTTGTTCTGGATATGTTTCGTGTTGTTCCCTCCAAAGTTGCATTCCAATCTCCGAAAACGATGCTGCCAGCTTATCTGAAGAATTTTTCAACATCATATTGACAAGCTTCTTGGTAGCATGGACGGAAGAGAGAAAAGCAGGAAGGCACAAGTCAGAAATTCTCCTAACACCAATACCTCCATTTCGTATGGGCAATGCTGCTCTGAAATGAGAATCTGGATTAAGTTTCGAGTTTAGTAAATATTCCAGACACGACTTGATTTGCGCGTCAACATTTTCTAGAAGATCGAAGTGAAGCCAAAGGGGAGTTGTTCTTAGTAAGTACATCATTTTAGGCACTGCAAAGCAATTCCGAAGTAAGTAATATGCAATGTGAAAGTTTTTGATCGATTTTAGCCTCTCTAACAGCAGTGTGACTTCCTTCTGTTTCTTCTGGAAAAACTCTCGGAATAAATTTTCCGTAAGAGGGGCTCCAAGCAGAGAAAATTTATCTTGAAACTTTATTCCAGGGGAAATTTCGTGAAATTTCTCGCGCCATTCATCAGATAAGTTGTTGCATGCGAATAATTCGCACTTTGATGGGTTGATGGACAATCCTACTCTTTTGGAATTGACAATAAGAGATTTGAAATCTTCATATACTTCCTCAGGAGTTCCTCCAATCGTCCCGTCATCCAAATAAAACATTATTAGTTCAGAAGTTAGACCTTGAATGCAGTCGTGAATCGCCAAACAAAACAAAAGTGGTCCTGCAAGATCTCCTTGCTGAATTGATTCGGACATTATCTTCCATTTGTTGAAAAGAATAGTTGTAGCTTTAGAGTATCCTTGCCAAAAATATGAATATAGTTTTGGAGTTAATAATTTAACACGAGAAAGAAGTGAGTCTCTGCGAATGCAGTTGAATGCATTCCGAAAGTCGATTTTCAACAAAACTTTGTTCGAATCTGCATTTTCCTGAAGGAATGTCCTTGCTGTGTGGACTGCCGCTTCACAGCCTCCTCTTGTTGCGAAGCATAGTTGGGTGGGTCGAAGGTAAGTTCCAATCTCCTCTCGAACAGAAAAACAAGCTAGTTTTGAGACTAGTCTTCGTAACGTCATGTGTGTATATAGAACTGCCCATGTGAGCAACGATATTTACAATATCAATAAATGTTTTGAATACTTCTCCAGAAAGCAAAGAAATTGTTATGTAC
>VICI01000534.1:0-35991 GCA_019593645.1 Akabosia matsudoensis | reverse complement strand
GTACTTGGAAAATGCGTCCTTTTCTGCATTGACAGCCCTAAGGCGAAACTTTCTTGTGTCGTGACCGTACACAACCGCGGTTTCAGTCGGTGGCCTTGTTCCCACCGACTTTTCCTTTAAATCAGACATATTTTTTATGATCTATGCGTTGTCTCCAGTACAACTCCAACCGCTTGGGGAACCTGCGACGAGATGAACAAAAGAGAAAGGGAAGAGACGAAAAGGGAGAGTGCTATATAACAGGAAATAGAACTGTACCTGACCTCTAGGCTGAGAAAACTGGAAGTTGTTTTTACTTCTCTTTGTTTCATTTCATATTTTTGCCTACTCAAGTCAAGAATGGAGCAACATGACAATTTTTTATTCTGACAAACGAGCATCCTGTCTATTCTCTTCCAGATACCCTATTTTCAAATTTCAATTATATTAGGAAGCTAAATTGCCCTGAGTTCGTGCATAAATCAACTCGTCTGTCACGTCAAAATACCCACGACACGACCCACAAAAGAATGATTCTTTTTTGCATGCAATGCGATAATAGTTTTTGTACATGAAATTCTATCGTTTTGTAATGATTTTGTAAATGTTTGTTATTTGCATTATCACTGAAAATGAACGCTATTCGAGCCACGACAGAAAAGAAGTCCATTTATGCTGTTGAGCATATTTACATGGAAACATGGGCAGGAGGCTAATGCTTGAATCGAGTTTAGAAGCAGCAACCAGCAATGCGCATATAGGTGAACGAGAACTTTTGTTGAGCTACCAACTAAGCAGCATGGAAGAGTTTGGCTTCGGTACGCTTTTTGATAACACAGCTGCAAACAATGCGTGACAAGTGTCCACTTGTGTATTGGTTGGAAAAGAAATAATTTTGACGCGGAGTAAATTCTATTATTAGTCTACATTTATTGGTACCGCATTGGTGCATGAAGAAGTACCTCATTTTGCTGCAAACAATGCGTGACAAGTGTCCACTTGTGTATTGGTTGGAAAAGAAATAATTTTGACGCGGAGTAAATTCTATTATTAGTCTACATTTATTGGTACCGCATTGGTGCTTGAAGAAGTACCTCATTTATTTGTAAGTAAATTGATTTGAAATGTGCAAAAGTTTGTGCAAGTTTCACTAAAGATCTCAGCCAAGCTAGAAATCAAGCCAAAATTTTCAGGCGCAATGGCACACGAGTGTGACGAGTGTGCAAAAACGTTTAGCAATGCAGCAGGTCTAAATTTTCATAAGCGAAGAGTTCATGCAGTAGGGGTCAAAAGGTAACAATACATATTATTTGAGAATCTTTGGGTGCCAAAACCGCAGTTTTAACTCTTTGGATTTTGATTTCCCTAGGAAGCATTCCGAAACCAGTGATGGGGATAATAGTGTTCAAACAGTAAAGAAGAAACGAGGAAGACCTGCATATGGTGAAATTTGGCAGAATTCGAGGAGAGATTGATTACACAAAGGGACCTTTTAAGCTGATAGGAAGTAAACCGATTCAATTTGATGACCAGGATAAAGAGGTGCCAACCGTGGGTAATGAGGATGTTCCTAGGAAACGAAAAGCTCGGAATATTGATTCTCTAGAAACGGAGGCAGTGTCTGAAGTATCTCACGAGTCTGATAATGCACTCAATTCTCCGTCCTCATCTAAGGTTGACCCACTCATGCCTGTCCTCACCCCGGCTGTGCCATTGCAAGTTAGAAGTCGTCCAGGGCCGAGACGTAGTAAAAAAGGGAAGCATTGGAAATACAATCAAGAGCAATATGAGACAAAAGCTACGGAAGTTGTTGGAGACTCTGGTAATGACCAGGATGTTCCCGACACAAATGCAAATCAGGTTGAAGTAGCTGAAGTACTTGAAGCTTCTGTTTCTCCAAACCAGAGTGTCGTACCGAACACGTCATCTGCTGCCACTAATGATGACGCCGCAAGTTACTGTTCCAGTCAGTCGCAAAGCAGTCGGAAACCCCATGCGAAACCTGCACTTATTTGCCCCGTCTGCAACGAAACTAAATTCCGAAGCCCACATCATTTCCATGTACACATTGAGATACACGAGGGAAAGCGGCCATTTCTTTGCCAAACGCCAAATTGCGGCATGGGATATGAGGATCCGATTCAGTTATTGGAACATGTTAAGCATACGCCACGACAAAGAGAAAAGACTTTCATGTGAAAGGTGTGGTAATGTGTATATGTCCATGCGGTGGCTAACGAGTCATAAATGTACTGCGAGTTAACTTTTCAGTTTCAACATTAGCAAACTAAACGTGCTTGCGTGATGACGGTGAAAAAGTTGTTGAATGTAATAAACTTTAAAATTCGAAAAAAGTTGTAACTCTATTTTACTACCATTTAGATTGTAAATTAATCGAGATTTAATGTTAAGAATATGTTAAGATTAATGAGGTTGGTTGATATAGCTCATGTTATTTTAGTAGTGATGCAAGCAAATTTTTTTGTAAGTTTCAGTTAATTCCATACACTTCCTAGAACGTTCAATACTAGGCAGATTAGCAAATGATACACAGACTGATGAATTCAAAAATAAAGTTTGAACAATCATAAGGAATTTGGAATTGCTCAAACGCAAATCTAATTCAATCGTGCCTTCACCAATTGTTTTCTACAGTTTTGTTTCCGCATTCATTTAGTACATTACAACTTTTTTGTGAAAGGATGTAGAAGTAACCCAATTCTACTGATCATTCCTCTGTCGTGAAAAGCCGTAACGAAATGAGCCCTTCATTTCTGGCATTGAACTTCAAATGCAAACTAAAAGATGGCCATATCGGTTGGTACTCAAAAGTAGTTACCAACATTTCATTGTTAAACCTTGTTGGCTTTGTTCATGCGATGTGCTTGAACAAAAATTAAGCATATTTCGTAAGTCAAAACCTCTAATGGATAAAAATTTTGCTAATTCATTAATTGGATCTATGAAACAACGCAGTCAGTTAAAAAATATCATAGATTCAAATTCAGAACCGTCTCGCCATATTCAGTAAATAAATTCACGATTGTCTATCAATACAATCTAGGAGTAGCAGTACCTAAAATCTAGAAGTAGCGACAGGAATAAAGCAATGAATAATACAAGAGGAAAATATATACAGCCATGAAAATGGAAATTGGATACACGCATACTAATTGAAATGGAGATCTCATAATCAGCAGAAAAACGATAATATGGTACATTTATCGTTACGTTTCATGTTTGATTTGTTCGAGCGCATACACAAAATAAAACGACCAGTATGTTTCTGCCATAGACAAATTAACAATATAAATAGACTGGGCGATGAAGGGTTTTCCTGGAATTTGTTTTTTTGCGCAATCTACTCGAATGTGTACTCATGTATCCATGCCGCTTCTGAAACTCGAATTTAAAATGCCAAAACAAACAAAAATGATTTTAAAAATGCTTGGATCGTTCTTTAGTTGTAACGCAGCTCTTGTTATTGATTGTAATAATAATAGTTTTTACTTTTGTTTCTCATGAAGGGATGTCAAAACTGTAAGCGATGTTTAAACAAACTTATCAAGTTGTATTTTTGGGTTTTGGATTGTATGATACGATATTTTTGCGTATCCATGAAACTCGGAGTTATAATTCAGTGTACTTCCAGTCCATGAGCTGGACTTGTTTATTTTTTCATAAATAATTTTCTTTAAAGAATGCGTTTCATTGCCCTACCTCTGGTTTCTGCAAAATGAATCACTTGTTTGCTCATTATGTGATATCGTGATTTAAATGTTGTCCTTGAATAACTTTGACTACTGTTGACTAAATATGTTCCTTATATGTTGGTAATATGTACCAAGTTTCAGATCTGTGGGTCAAAGGACATCCGAGTTTTGGCGATATAACAGATATAAGATGGACGGACGGACAGACATACAGCACTAACGATCTTATAAAGCAGCTTTCACTACTTAATAATTGTATTGTTTGTAAATGAGGTTACGTATGTATGTTGGTTTTACAATTGCTTCCAATACGTAGAATTACTGCTGTTCAATGGTAAACTATTGTTTACCTTGATCACAGAATATGCACCAGTTTCAAAATTAAAACATGATATTCAAAGCATAAATATATGTGCCAATGAAAACTGGAGTTTTTGGCATTATCCGCATTTACCTAATAATTCCAGACACATAGTGGCATTTAGACACTTATTTAACTGCGACTCATTCAACATGTTATGCTGCTCATTTAAGACTTCCAGTAGCAAGTAAATGTTTTTTTTTTTCAATTATCAACACGTAGATCTACAAATTTTCCCTTTACATTTATCAACTAGTATCCTAGAAAGCTTTATAGTTTATTTCTTTTTATATTTTGTGTCCCTTAATACTATTTCGCCATTCTCATCACTCATCATCTTTATAACTCCACGCTTTTAATGCATTACATCCTTCTTTTTTGTACTTCACCGGGATTTAAACAAAAAATTGAATATTAAAAGAGCAACCATCTATTTTCAACCCTCTCCAAGAACTAGTACTTCAATGGTCGTGATTACATCCAGCAGGGTAACAGCCAGATGGTCCTTTTCATTTTGTGAACTCTGCTCGTTGTGTGTCCTTTTTGTCTTAATGAAGCAACTCGAGAATATATTTTATTATTTTAGTTCGTTTAAAGAAAACCAGCGCAGAGAAGATGATGAAACAAGTTTGATTAAGTCATCCATCCTGTCCTTCTTCTTCACAGTCACATTCACGTTTTTATTTATTCTGCTTTATAATGCCAATGTGAACATTTTGAAGAAGAAAAACCTTGTTTCTTTTCATCAACAACATGTTCATTAAATAATATACCGGATATATTATGTGATGAGCGTATCGTATCGCGTCTCGCTACTGCTTCTCATCCAAACTCCGCGTTTTCTTCTAATTAAGATGCAACTTACCAAGTGAATTTTTTATAGGGACATGTAAGCAAAGTGAACGATACGATCTCACAGGTTGCTGGAGTTCACATAAAGAAGTCAAGAGTGATTCTTTTATGGACCTTGCCCCTCTGAATATGTCCCTTTTCTTTATAACGGCTGGATTTCTTCTCGTAGAAATCAAGCCTTTGTTATGGATGTCTTCTCGTAGAACATAAACTATAAACAATGACTGTATAGTCTTGGAAACTAGTGAGTTTCTTCGCTTGTGGTTTTAGGGTGACATTTGTTGAATGAGTTTGCTGTAGAGGTTTGTATTTCTTTGTTTGTTCAAACTAATGAGGAAAAGGTGGGCAGCAAAAAGGGTTGTTTGAAGGTAAGGTGGTCCTTATACATTCTTCTATCTCAACTGTGATGCTAAAGTAGAGAGCTGTGTAAGTTTAGGTGTGAATTAATTGGATGAAATGTTATCCTCAAAGAGAAAATAGTACTGGTCAGACGGGAACTTGTAGGATATGTGAGTATTACGTGGAATCGTATCAGGAGGACGAGTTCGACATGCCGTCAATTTATTGTTGGCGATAAATGATGATAAAGAGCAACATGGTATGCTAATTGAAACAGTGGCGGAATTTGATTCTAGCTAGGGTGACATCAGGCATCGTGAGCATTTATACAAAACAGAACCATTAGGAAATGAGCGAACAAATTGAAAACATGAAATACCCAAAAATGCATCGATTCAGGCTGATTATGGTAATCTTCGTTCCTTTTAGACCAGTCATGTCCCAGATAGCCCTGCGAATAGATTATAACCTGATAATTGAAAGGTGTTTGTACGTGACTTTGCACGTAATCCGGGGCTTGTAACTTTTTGTGATATCTGGGAACAACAAAAAATTTAAAGAGGTATTTAAAGTAAAGTATGCCTAACGCAGGTTAGGAAACGTGATCAGTTGAATCGCCAACTAATCTGATGTACGGAAAAACTGCAGTGGCTGACAGGTTCTAATCATGTTGATGTTCGACAAATTACAGGCATGGGGTATGATGATACACATGTACAGATTAAATTTGTATAATAAGAACCTTTCCGGGGTGTATCTTTTATTGATGTGATATAAAAACGGAGGAAATGAAATATATTTCCCAATGGGCACTTGTCAAAGTTGCAAATTTAGAGCAGGAAGCTGGGCAGGCTAATGACTAAAATATGAAACTTCCTCTCTATTCAACCTTCACGTTCGGCGCAGCCCAATTGAGAATAGGTTGTGAACTCTATGGTTCTCATTTATTTTTTATTTTTTTGTCCCGGATAAATATATTTACCATCTTGTAAGAAAATACCATAGAAAGATGTGTGTATAAGGCCAAAAACCCGTGGGATACATACATGAATGCATCTGAATTGCGTCTATTTGAAGAGTACCTCCTAGCACACAAAAGTAGTAAACACGACACTTTCCCACTGCATCTTCAGAAAGGCATCATCTTACGTTTTTCATTGTGAAAAGCTCTCACAAGATCAAGTTCTACAGGCGTAGGTCCTCTAAAAATTAAAAACGAACAGGAAATATAGTGAATTCCCACTAAGAGGAATCCTAAAGTTATCAGCTATACATTTATCCAAATGCTTTCAAGACAAATCTGATGAATGTTCCGACAGATTCGGAAAACAATGAAACACAATAATAATGACATCATTACTCGACAATCTATCCATTTCCTCAGATGCACCGTCATGCAAATTAATGAGTTTTCTTTTGATAGAAATTGTGATGCCCAACTTCCCTTGTTCTTCTAGACCTAAATTTACACCAGCACCTATATATTTAACTTGTCAGGTTTTGTTAACTAATGATATGAAATTTTGGGGATGAATGTCAAGGATACAAATTAATGTAGCCTCCGTTGTCACAATTTTGAATTCTTTATTGCACTTGTTGTCATAGTTGAGGTGTGTGGCAGGCTCTCAATCTATTCTCACAAAGTGCCACATATAACAGAAAATTTCTGCAAGACTCGGAACAAGATTATCAATGTGTAAGAATCAGCGTGTCAATGCTGCAGCTATACATGAACCAGTAAATATTAGCTGGCCGATTGATCCAATTGTGTACCCGACTGAAATCATAGAAAATGCCAGATGTAAGAGAAGTGCAATGTTTATGTTCAAATCGTGAATTTGGAAAACAGACTAACCAATAGTCAAATCAAGTTGGATGGACCACTTGTCCTCAAGATATCTGTTTCACGATGAAATCGGACAGGCGTTAATAGAACAAGTATGTTTCTTGCTCCTTGTCACACCTTGTGTTTTCGTTTCTACATGAGGTTAATTGTAATTGCAGCCGGAACTCTGAGTCTTTTTAAATTGTAAACTGTATTATGTCTATTTCATTGAATAGCTTTTAGATTTAATAGTCTTCTAAATCAAAGTTTTATACTATGTATTGTATGCTATATTGTATAATACAACATTATTTTATCATATTATGACTTCTTTCACACCTCAAGATCAATTTAGTTTTGATGAGAATGGTTGAGTTGTCTATTATCATAAATTTTGCATTTGCTTATCTTGAAAATACTAAACTGAATATATATTTCGAAAACATTCAGTACAGGTTTTACAGTTTTTCTGCTTAACTAAAGAATGATTCCATTAAAGACTTTCTTTCTAGTTATGCATAGTTTTAGTCATGCTAATACAACTACAACATATTATCACTTTAGTCGACAATAATATGCAAGTAGGTATGTGACGTTTTTTAAAATGGTGTCCTTTCGAAAATGCATGGCTCGTTACAAGTAACACGTGAAAGACTTAATTTTTAGGGATGGGCTACTCAAGAACTAATTTAACTGACAAGAGGGAGTTAGCGAAGAGATGCGTCGATAAACCATATCGTCGATAAGTAATTTCTAGAGTTGAGTTGTTCTCTTGTGTTTGTTTCTACATATATTTACTCTTACAATTATCCTTTTTTCTGTTTTCCCAGTCGTTTTCCTAATGAAATTTTAATTTCTTTCATTTACGTTCTCCTAAGCTATATTTTTTATGCTTGTTTGCTTTTCGTCTTTGCATCTTTCTGTCGATACCGCATTGCAGAGAAAGTAAACAGCAGCTGCCATGGTTCCATGTTCTATGAATGACGAGAACGGTAGGTTCAGAATTTAAATCGCAATGTACCAACACCAACCGTATCATCCTTAATTTTAGTTTTTTCTGCTATCTTGTATTGAACATCATTACAATAATATTTTTTAACTATTATCATTTTTCTTTTACGTTTGTGACAGCGATTTCTGAATAGATAGGAATCGTTTTTACAAAATCTTTCTTCAAGGGGCTCAGGGAAACGACTTTACCTTGGCTTAAGTTGTGAAAGGGACAACATATTTTCCAAAGCTTTTACACATGCCTTCTTCGCAATCCCTGTTGATATGAGCCAACTGCAATGCATTTGTACTTTTTACAATTTCTGTATTTAAATTATTTGTTTCCTGAGGGACCGTACTATCTTCATGACTAATCCGCAACTTGTCAAGCAGAAATATAAATTATCTGTATACCCTCATGGGCCGTATTCAGTTATGGATTTGATGTTTCATGGAGGAAATGCTTCTCGTCACAGCCAATCCTGTTAACCAGCTTGGTTCAGTGTTGCGGAAAAGACGTGATGGGGACAATACGATGGGACATTTCGTTTAATCCGTTTTTTCTTCGTTTTCTTTAAGGAAACTTATATTCCCCATCTGCCGCTGTTGTTTAGGTATATATTCCTTTGTCCTTCATCGTTACTGTTGACTATATAATAGATAAATGTGAAATTAAATGCTCATCCAACGATTGGGAAACTTTTAGTCTGGAGCAGTAAAGCAGAGTAATAAAAACTGATAGATAACTCTAGAGAACCGGACAAATAAAGTGTTTTGATGAAGAGGATTTGTTTCGTTGTTTTTTTTTTCTGTACCTTCCATTGTTACAGATTGTTCGGGATGATACGGTTGTATCATTGTGACTTAATCCAGTTGACTCACTTTTTCCCATTGTTACGATCCAAGTATGTGATAAAAACGAGCTAATGCTTTTCTAGCTTTCTTTTCACAGATTTTAAAGCATCTATGCATGTTCCCTTTTTATTATTATGCATTAGACTATGATACTCTCCCACGACAAAAAAAATAACATCGAGTTGGTTTCATTTAACTTGCCGATGGATAAAAATGTAAATCTTTTTAGTTGTCCCTAACGTAAAAGTGAACAGAGAGAGAGAGAGAGAGGGTCAATCATTGTAAATCAGTCAGACTCCTTTCGTAGCCTTCAGGGCTATTGATCTTTCCCATCTCTTCTAGTATCAAGAATGAATACTACTAAGTCACCATGGAGGAATGCTGGTTTATGCACTGAACTGCTATTTTTGGTTCTTTAAATAAATGTATAAGTCACTATAGTTAGTCCATATGTTTCTAGGAGTCGGATATGCATAGGTAAATATCAACATTTCCATTTTCGATAAAAAAATTTCACTATCAATAATATTAAAGTGTAGAACATATGCATCGATGCACCAATCAAAAGACGAAGATTCTAAAAACTTTGGCCTATTTTTGTCCATTATCTACAGTATGAACACGTGCTAGCAGCTTCCGCGCATTTTTTTACAGAAAAAAACTGCATTTTATGTTCATGTGTTCAAGTTATTTCTATCAGAGAACCGATTTCCTGTTGCTCTTAAGTTTTTATTCACTAAGCGTTATTGCTCTTTTTATGGCTTTCCCTTTTTTCTGTGAAATAATAAACAAAAGTTCAAGCGCAAGCCATTTTAGCACATTTATGAGTTTGTATTCCTTGTTTCCAAAATAAGACTTGAGATTTGAAGCCCATATGGTATATTTCCGCTAAGGAGATAATAAGCTTTTCGAACTTATTTATTTGGAATTCAAAACAAAATGCGGAGGTAAGTCCAATTGGAATAAAATTGTTCACTATACTCTTTGTTAGCCTAAGAGAAAATGGTCCTATTCCCTTGTTTCGCTGGGTGATGCGGAAGTCTCAGTTTACGTAATAGTAAACATGATATTTTATGAAAAGAGCAATCCAACCAGTTGCACCGCGTAGAGTAAAGCATGGTATATTCTTGGTCTTTCTGGTATCATCAAAATAAGGATGCCTATTCTTATGTTTCGCATATTTATGAAACCTCTGAGGTGTCGATATTGTCTCATTTCCGGATTTTCAAATCCGAACAAAATAACGTAAATCCTCTCTGTTACTTTTATCTTGTTTCCACATAACGAGCATTATACCAATATCACGTGCCATTTAACCTTGAAGCAATGATGGACATATCGTTTCTTCTTTCTTCTTGCAAGTTTGCATCTTTAAAAATGCTGTAATAATGCGTTTGCCGCTACCATCCATCTTGCACCATTTTTCTTAGATATTTCCAAACTGCCATTCCTGTCTGAATGAATAGGTTTTTTATAGAGCAGCAGTGTAAGATAGAGCGAGTAATGGTATTTTAAGCAGTAGCACTTACGTCTTATTGTACATGCATCGGTTTAAAGTTGAAGCCAATTTTTCTTGTTTCCAAGCATTCTGACACATGAATTGCTGGCATGATTGCCTGTCCAAAACGAAAAATTCTACTTGAAACGAAAGAGTAAAAAAATACTGAAGCTTCCTCAGTGGGAATAGAGGGTTACTATCACTTTCGTATCACTTGTCTTTTTAAAAAAGCAGTAATTTGTCTTTGTTAGCCGGATAATGTCTTGGTGCTGAGGCGTTCGGCACAAGAGAAAAGAATCGTGAAATGCAGGCTGGCTCCTAACACTCAAATGTTCCAAAAGATTGATACCTAGTGCACTTGCTGGCACGCAATCTGCTGCATCACTTTCACAAGAAGGGCTCCTCACGTATGCAGCACCACTGCACTTGTTGGCAAGCCGAGCCTCTCAAGGTAAGAACAATCTCTGTAAGGATGATTAAGTCATTTTAAAGTTTCGACAAGTCAGAGAAGAGAAAAATTACGCTATTGAATTTGTTCAAATACGAATCGCTAAAACGCTTCAGCACAGCCAAAGCCATGATGATTGCTGCTCGTAGAAGCTGCATTGTTCTTCTGAAATGACAGAGTGCATTGCCAATGATACGCATGTCATTTGCATTTTGTTGCAAAATTACAATAACTACAAACACTGATCGCTGTCATTACCTTTTCGATACCAATTTTGAGGCTGATAGCCTAATTAGGTGATATTTCCTGAACACGAAAAATCAACATACGTTCAGCTTTTCATCATCAACCTTTCAAGTTTAAAGTATAGCATGATCATCAATTGTACGTGTGTCATAATTTTCACCAATTTATGTCATGTGAGCTTGAATCAAATAGGATTCACAAAGTATGCCTGTTACTTACATGTCAAATAGCATAAATTATTCTAATTGACAGCCGTCTTCCGCGCTTCGAATTCGCTACCAGGTTTGAGTTCTTCGTTGTCGTGGGAAAGTATCGTTTCTACAGTAATATGATCATCTTTGATAGCAAAAAATATCTATAGGTTCCAAGTCCAAAGAATAATACATGGTACATAACGTCTTACTTGTTTTTTTAATTGAAAACATGAAATCGTACTCGGAATTTTCAATAGTAAAGAGCTGCGTCTAGCCTTCAACTAAATTAGTTTGTCTCATTGGACCCCACATGAATGCTCATTTCAAACTCCTTCCTACATCTCCCCCTTTAATGATGATGACCAGTTTTTCAATGTCTTAGTTCCAGAACTAACACCATCAGCATCACCACCTTCTCGACAAAAAGCGATCAAGCTTCTTGAACAAGCAAAACTTTCTTTCTTGCTTGTTGAGTGAGTGATTACATAAAATATGCATATTATTACCTCCATTACTGTTTCATCCTCATTTAAATCTTTCTTGTGTGGTCTGCTGGCCTGGTCTTCTCAAAGTAATTTTTTGTTCTTAAAGCGCTATGTCCAGTTTCTTTTTATTATTTCTTAATAAATACATTGACTTTAGGATTTTGCTAGCTACAGGGCCAGAGTTGATCACCATTGTGGATAAATTACTTAGATGATAAACGTCCATTAAAAAATTCTCCTTGAGGAAGAACAACAACTAGTAGTTGTGTGGCATTTTTGCCAGTACACATGAATCCTTGATGAGGTAATAAAATCAGAACCGCAATGCAAAAAAAAACTATGCTAATTCAATGGTCTATTCAACAAACGAAACAATTCAATATTTTTTCTGAATTTTATAATTTTAGGCGTACGTTAATACTGAGTTGATTCCATGTCAGCTTGGCTTACATGGGTGAACTCATTCTAATTGAGATCTACAGCAATCAGAAATGATAGATGTGCGTGGAACAAGGTAGACTAGCAACATTTACATTTGTACGCAGCACTATGAACTTGTGAAATAGTCGTTGTCATTTTTGCCCGAACAATTTCATCGTTGGCAGTTTACCAACACGCCAAGACCAACCTGTTGTAAAAAGTCAGTTTCAATCGTCACGCGATCTTGAGAAAGTGAAAAAGAACCATGCAAACCTGCAAAGTGAACTATGAACAATACCACAGACTGCACTATTGAAAAGTGTGTTCTACTTCAGCTAGTTTCATTCGACTTGAGTGCATCAACAACCGTCATTTTTTCCGTCACCTTTGGCGTTACAAGTTGAATCATTTGTGAAGCTTGCCCTAAAAAACCATTGGTCAGTTGACATGATCCGTTAATTAATACCAATACATGCACCAGTTTTTGTACAAAACTGAGGTTATTTGCAAGAAGAGGGTCATTGTCAAGTTGTCTTCTGGATATCATAATCAAAGAGGGGCGAACTGCAACTTTCTTCCTGGACATTCCTTTGTTCTAAGCTTTCCGCTGGAAATACTAGTGCATGAAATTTATCATGACAGGTTGCCTTTTAGATGCAACTTTAAACACCTAAGTAATTATATAGCAACTTACTGTTTTGAAATAAAAAATCCATTATTCAAATGCCCCTTCACCCTTTCCAGATTTTTTTTGTTCGCCTTTGCTGCTTACAAGTGTGGCAAACCCATTATTATCATTATCGTTGGCTTTAATGTTCAATGTTTAGAAAAATATAAACGATCATGAGTACACACGGTTGGCTTGCACATACAGGAAACCTTATATTATCGCATTAGACTCTTACTCTGACTCTGATTCTTCGATGAGAATGATTGACACGCATCAGTGAATGTACAAGTTTTTTCATCGTTTTTCGGCATGTTATCTCATTTACATTTGAGTTTAATTGTTTCCTAAAGGCTTTCTTTCGTCAATTATATCGATATCGTAATTCTGACTGATTTCTCTGACTGATGAAATTCTGGTTCTCACCAGAGTTTTGCTGTTGACCGCAGAAAGAATCGGAACTGCAAACAGTGGAATTTGTATTTCTTCTGCACTTGATACATTTAGTAGAAGCATGCAAACAATTGGAATTAAATTGACGCTTCAAGTCTATGAATTTCGAACTATTACATCTCACTGTTTCTATTATCAAACGTTGATAGTTGTGGGACAGCAATTACTAGTGCTAGAGGCAGATTTATATAACTTTTGTTCATTAAAATGGGACGTTTTATGAATGACCTTAACTAATTCAATTCCAAATTCCAAAACAAATGAGTATATCCTCATTTTAATTCACGTGGAATAGATGAGTTGTAGTAGTAAATAGTGACTAATTGTGGCTTGTATGTCGTTATCTTTGAAGGAATGCCATGGGTTGATTTCAATACTTTGTCAGACAATTATTTTAAGATATTAGGCTTAGGCTTTTGGCCACAATTAATAGGGTTAATTTAATGTTCATTAAAATTTCACCTTTAGGTGGCTTCCCAAACTCAACTCAAAAGAAACTGGTATTTCAAAGAAACTCTCCGAGTTTTAAAGTTCTTACGCGATAGGACTTCCTACATAAAAATCTTCTGCACCTGCAATGCGAGTCCAGTTCAGACATAAAGACGACAGTCCTATTTTCCGTAATTTGGTGTGTTTTACATTGCTAGCTCGAAAATGGTACCTGCTCTTGCATAAAAGAAATATCTTGCACCCCTCTATCATACAACTTGTTTACGTACCACAAACTAATTGTCCAATTTATCGCTGTTGTACGTTCACACAAATACCAAAATAAACACTCATGTCTGCGCTACGCTCCACTTCACCAAGCAAAGTTTCTTCAAAATGACTTCATTTAAGCCTACGATTCTTTTTCTTTTAGCCTTGACGTAACTTCGCTCCAGACAAACGAATTGAGTGTATGCACGCATTGGATGTGCAGATTTTGTGTATTTGTAAAAAACAATGTAGGAAACCCGTTTTTCACACTCAATTCACAATAGAAGCAATGTGTTGAGTAAATATGAGCAGTTTGAAGAATATCATGTCGTAAAGTCAATAGCAGAGAAAGTAATAAAACAGCAGACTATCAATCCTCCATCGATAGCATAAAGACGGACAACTACTTCCTTAAACTGCACCCTCGCCTTCATTTCTCTTAGCAAAAATAAATAACACTCAGATAGTAAAAAAACACTGATTTCTTCATGATTTTTAACTAAATACTACTTTTTAATAGTGATACTTAAGCCTAACAAAAATCTCTTTTATACCGTTTATCTTTTAATGCTTCTTTCAGCTTATTAGGTCTCTATTTGATTATCTTTGAAAGCAAATTATGCTGGTTTTAAAGGCGATTGTAATGATGACCGAACTACTAGCGGAATACTTTTCTCGCTTCAAGAATCAATTCAAACACAAATCATTAGTGACACATCTTGTCGACAAAATTTCACCCTATAAGCCCTGGATTTTTTGCTTTAATTTTTGCTCCTGCCTATCATTGAGTTTTCCTCCAATTATTCTCAAACCAGATCATTAGGAATCGCTTTACACACAAAATTATTTGGTGGTAATAACACGAGAGGAGAGGTAATCTAGATGCATAAATCAGTCAACGACGACAGTGATTCTGTATTCGTAAAAACAGTATGAAGGAAAACAGTATTTTTTGTCAGAACGTTCCAAAATGAGCTATACAGAATGCCATCAAAGGATAAAGAAAACAAACAAATTTCCAAAAAAAAGTAACGCAATTATGTCCTAAAATGGAAACCATAATGAAGTTCCAGTGAGCTCCTGCCTTTTGAAAGTGTTTAATGGACTGTGAAAATATCGAACCTCATAGACATACTGTTTCCATATATTATAACAGTAATAACTTGATAATGACAATAAACGTTTCTTCAATATTTTTTAAAAAAATGATCACTTTCTCGATCTCAGGGAGAATAATTTTATAATCTATTCTTTTTTATCTTTTCCGCTGTCTTTGTATATCAGTTATTTCCGTGCTTGCCTAAAAACCAAAGTAATTTTCATTTCACATCGATCCTTTCCCATTAGTTGCAAAAGAGGAAATTATTGCTTACTTCTTACCGTCCCTCGTCCCTCTAGCCATTTCTTTTCTTACCCGGTACAAAATACAGGCTTCATATCTTCCTTCCCTTCTCAGTAAAAAAATTTTGAATTAGTTTAGAAATGCATAATAGAGTAGATAAGGGGAAGAAATAGATTAGTAAAATAAATTGGGTACTCGCATTTTCCTGATGCATGCATGCCTCCATGGTATTCAGCTTATCTTATCCGAGATGGTGGCAACATTTTGCCAGCCTCTGGGTATTTCTCAATCATTCCACCTTCAACCCTTTCGAAAAAAACTGGTTGCTTTAGAACTCAAAATTCTCCGGGTTTTGAAATGTGTAACAAAACACTAGACTGACAGGACTGATAATCATAAGAACGTCGTATAAACGGATATTCATAGGTACTCCCTTAATATGTTGGGAGGTTGGCAGAAGAAATTTGTTCAAAAGACCTGTCATGCATGCAAATCTGTTGTCCTGACTGTGGCAAACAAAACTCTGGAAGATTTTTCGTCGATGTATTCATGCTTGAAAATTATTAACTCTGGAGCAAGTGTATTTCCAAGTACTGAACTTTGCTCCATCTCAGATTTATTTTGTATGACGATCCTATCACAAGGACACCTTAGCTAGATGTTTAAAAATTTGTTTAAAATTCAAATCCACCTACCACCTCCTCCTCTCTGGTTACATGTTTTTACCTTGTATAACATCATCTTTGTCTCAGAGCAACCAACAAACAATGAAACTCGATCTTGCAAAGAAAATATTATCATTATCACTTCTCCACAGCACTTCTTTTCCTGGCTACTTCATCGTTCTGTTCTTTTAATGCTTATCTTCCCTACTGTGAACATCTCGGGAAGGATCATCCACATCTGCCAGTGTTTCAAAAGTAATATTCAGAACGGTTCACCACATATGGATTGTAACCGGGCAAAAAAGAATGGGCAATCTGCATGGACTCTTACTCCCAAACTGGACATAATTATTATTTTCTTTCATTCAATGGCATGAAAGCAAATTTTTTTGGACTCGAGCAATTTGATGACATTACTCAATGTAATTTTATGTTGGCTTTCCTTTTGTAAAGCTTTATTTTTTAAGATTTTGCATTTAGACTGGCTTGAGAACAAGCAACTGATCATACTGATCAGGTTTTAGTAAGTACGGGAGGATAATTAAATTTATGAATATAACACGAAGTGGATTGTTCTTCGCTTTGGAAATAATTGCGGTATCAGGTACAATTTTAGTTGTCCCGTAAGATTTAAGGTTTCATTGTTCCTGCGAGCACAAAAATTAAACATTTTGTGTAAAACTACATGAAAATAGTTGTTATTATATCCCTCCCGATGTTTGGTATTCTGTTACGTTTAAGTAATAGTATTAACAATAACAATCCTGTTTGCATTTATTTGATAACGTTTGGACGGAATATTCTGACATTTGAACAACAATGGTAGCATAAACTTGACTAATGTGATCATGTCATTGTGCACCGTTGCTAATTTATGTTTTAAATTTCAAATCTTTGACTGCCTTACGCGTATTGAACCTGATGAGAACTCGAGTATCTCCAAGTCACTCAAAGGCAAGGTGAAATTTTCTCTTTTTGATTTAAATGACTTTTAAGTTTTTTTCCTTCTGTAGAAGAAGGATAAATACACAAGAGCGTCAATTGGCGATTTGCGCTTTTATGATATAGTTTTGTATATTGATTCTGTCGTGGTTGGCCATGCATACGAGATCGAGTAAACGGGTCCAACTTCAGTTGGCAACATGGAACATCCTCTTTTGGATTGATCATAACATAACAAAATCCTTATCGCCATAGTGAACTAGGCAATTTAAGAAGGGAAAATCTTAGTGTTAAAACAAATTTTAACTACATCAAGTATTCCGCCTACAAGAAAAACTTCTTCGCTTGACCGTTGACGCTCGTCAGGTAGCCAACTTGATGGTAATAATATAACCTCACGTATAATTTTTGAAACATGAGTCGCTCCCCTATTGCTAATTCCAAAACCACATTTATCGTTTGAGCACTTCTACCCGCTAGAAAATTGCCAAGTGTGGGCAGCAGTTGCAAGATCGCAAGGGACTCGCACAATAGGCCTATAATGAAGTAACATTATTATCATCATCAAAGATGATCATCATAATCACCACAACAGCTATCAATTGTCATACATATATTTTTTTCAATGCTTCGTCGAGACAAGCGCAGCCCTAATTCTCTCCTCATACATTTTTGGCATATTGCTTCATTCATATTTCCTCCCTGTTCCGCATATAATTCTTTTCTTCAAAAATCGACACAACAATCTGCCTCATCACTATCATAATACGCTCATCAAACAAACAAGTCCATCTTGGTCTTCTTCTCTTGAAATTAGCTAGACTCACCCTACACTTTTTCTCTGTCATAATCACAACCCCATTTTACATCAGATCTTGCTACTGTTCACGCACGCATTCTAGCAAAACGCACACACACGATCACTATATTGCAAAAATTATCTGGCCCCAAATACGGTAATCTTCACAGGGAAAAGAGCAACCACTGTAGCCACACCATGTCTTTCTCAGAATGCAAAAATTATACCTGTCTACCACGAAAGGTAAAGGAGAATCAACAAAATGTAACAGTGTGCCATCATTTTTTATTGCTCGATGGTTTTAAATTCCATATTCTGTTTTCCCGACGACAAACAAGCCCTCTCATCTCTAAAAAACGCTTCTTCCATGGATATCTTGTACGCAAAATTGCATGTATTTTTTATCTTTAAAGTCGTCTCTACATGCATTATCATGTTGCAAACATACTCATTAACTAGATTCATACTGAAATATGTTTCGGAAAATACATCCATGCCGATACGAAAATGATTTGATACTGTCATTAAAACTGTGTACTTTTCCCGGTATTACATAAGTTGCAGCATCAAAATGTCAAAGCTTACATGGTTATCCTGGCTACCTCATAGCCAAAGGACATTCTATAATTATTATTCCACGTCTCCATATATATTAACTTCGAAGCAATCTTTATTATCAAACTGATAAAAAAACTAGTAAAGAGTTTTCATGACGATACAAGATGATCCTGTACCCCGATAAACGCATTGAAACTCCCATAATTTATAATTAATGGAAAGGCTGGCGAAACCATGTTTATTCCGGCCTTTTTCATTAACAACTGGGGCTATAACCAAACCTGAGTAAAGTTTCAAAACGGGAGAAAAAAACCCTGTCAATTTTACTGGTAAGCGCCGATCCGATGAGTTATAAAATATTCCGCATGAATTACAAGTTGATGGTGGTGTGCTGCTGGTGTGATGTTTGGTTGTTGTTTGGGTATAATTTTTAATCAAGCTAAGATCATGTTATGGCTGGTAAAAGCAATAAAGTGTGATATGTTGTGATATTCACCTTCTGTTAATTTTTGTAAAGAAAAAAAAGACCTGGTTTTGCTACCGAACTAGCTACGTAGATTCGATCGCTGTCCCTATCATCAATAAAAACGTTGATAGGTCTCATCTTTGCTATCAACCTCAATTCAAGAATGCTCAGCAACATTGGATTGTTATTGTAGTCATTTACGTATTGTAAATGGGAAAATATACACACAACTTTATTTACAAGATAATGCGCTTGGCAAAAGAAATAAAAACAGGATTTTGGATGAATAATCAAATCAGCAATGGCAAAGAAAGGGGATACGTTTTTTTCACGATTAATTATTGCGAACAAGTTGAATTGCTAGACACTACGAAAGAGTGTTACAGTGTTTTAAGAAGTTGAAAAAAAATGTGGAAATGGAAATACAGAAGCCGCATTGCATCAACAGCCAGAAAGCAAGTTTACCTAGACTCAACCGGGTTTTAGGTTTCAATCGTTGAGACACAGTCAAAGTAGACCTTTGTAGTATTCAAATATAATATATTGAACAACTTTTGCATTGGTATTTTCTAACACAATAAGTTCTTCATCTTGGCTACTCCTATCCGTCATCTTATTGTTGCTTCATTAATTTATTCACTGAGGTCATTTCGGGGAGAAAAGCTTCATTAATTCTCGCCATCAAAAGGAGAGCAACTAGAGAAATATTTCAACAGTTTAAAATGCTACTGACATTTTCTGACTCCTGGATTTAACAACAATGGTCAAACTCGAAAATCTCTTATGTTCTCGCCCTAGTAAAAGAAACTTTTATGCATATTAATTAGAGAAAAAATTTCCTGAAATATCATCATTGTAATTTTTGGGTAGTGAAAATTTATTTGCACCTTGCCCATAGCGTCATTTATTTCATGTCCAAAGCAAAACTGATTTTGCTCACCTCTTGAACTGTTACATACACATGTTGGTAATCAATCCTAATCCTCCTACTGTCCAAAGAAGATCTCCTTTTTTTCTCTGTCTAGTCCAGTTTTTTTTTCTTCGAAGAAATACGATATTCTCATCGAGCTTCAAGACTGACCAGCGAACAGTATCAACACATTCCCCTCCTTACCTGTGTAAATTATTCTACAGTAGCATTCCCTCACAACGGTGCACACTGTTATCATTATGCATTTGATTATAATATCACTTTTGTTTTTGAAAAAATCGTGATGAGCTCATTTTTTGTTGCCTCCTCTTTTAAAGAGTTCGTGCACTTGCTATTACACAGCAGCCCAAAATAAGGGAAATTTCAAAGGTTTACCCTTGTACACTGGAATGGACATTCCACTTAATTGACGAGCATAATCGTAACGGTGAGTCATATCCTTTGAGAAAAAATACATCATTTCTCCACTTATTGGTATGGGTCTTTGGCCCCCAGTAACGGTTGCATTGTTTCTCTGAATTTACTAAATAAAACAACGGCACATTGAATACTTCTGGAATTGATTTTGTAATGGTCGTTCCTATCCCATTTCTCAAAATTATTTAACAATGATATAACATTATTGAACTGTCCAGCCTCCAGCAATGTTAAAGACAGAAGGTGTCCACCAAACTGTGCTCCGCAAAGGTACTATTTTGTATTACAAAGATTTGAACGTTGGAATAGAAGTATGTTGTGTCGGGTAAAAGGGAACCAAGTGGAAAATGTTTGCTACGCATTTCAAATGCTAATTAAGCCGACCATCAATTATCGTATTTCCAGATGAATTCTATCAACATTGTGACTGCTATACCCAGAAGCGGTTTTTATAGTCGCAACGCAGCCAGAATTACGAAGAAACAATACTATCGTCGGCTAGTTAGGCTCGTAATTAGATTTGTCAGTATTGTTGTTTTCTCTCTTTGCTTAACTACATGCTGGCAGAATCGTTGTATGCTGTGTAAGCTGTAAAAATATTCAAATGAGCTGCGAGCAAAATCTTTTTTAAGTATGTACGATTGCTGTTACAAATTCGGATGTTTTTTTACTTCTTGCCCTTTCAATTTTCATATTTTTTTCTATTGTTTCAATTTCTCACCAAGTTAGCCACGGGGTATGAAGCAAAGCTGACTTCAAAAGAATCTTGACACATACTCGTTGTTTAGTTTAAAATGCATAGGTAGGCAGGGTCGCATATTATTTAAAATCTGTACAAATTATGCTTTAAGTTTTTGAGCTGTATCAGAATGTCTCAAAATCTCGACCACTAGAAGAGAATTGAGGTTCTTATTGAATAAAAGCTCAACATAATCGGTTTGTTAGTGTGTTTATGATCTTTTTTCACTTTGATTTTTGAAACTACTTGATTACTTGATTAAGTATGCATTGCATGCTAATAAAACCCTCGTCTATGCTTCCCCACTGAACTGGCTTATTTTTCATAGCCACAACCAGTAGCTGATCGTGTTGGGAAGATCGACCAGAAAAAATATTGATTAATATTTTTTAGCAATTCAAAAAGAACAATGCATAACGATTTTTTAAGCTGTCGATTTTTGAATATTTTTACGGTACAAATACATACTTTTGTTCGCAGCTCACGAATATGTATCGGAATTGAATGGTCTACTGGTTTTTTCGTCGTAGTGCAAGGAGGAGATTTTTTGACCAACTGTTTTAATTAATTTACATATTCGTGATAAATGAGAGGTGGAATGGTGTTAGTATCGAGCTTAGGTGCTTAGACGACATTCGCAAACCGAAATACGATCTCTCTTACTCCCTCTTTATTCAAATAACCTGCAGAATGCATGCAAAGAAATAGAACAATGTACCGTCTGTTGTTTTAATAAACTTTTCGTTATAACCAATTAAGTATTTCGACTGTTCGTGGTCTGTTTTAATAATCTTATTCGGAGTTACATACGCATGCAAAATGAGTTCGGCTCAAAATGTCCATTTGATCATTAGGTGGTAATTGTTTTAATTGGTGTTTTTTTTGCTGGAAAATATTCCAATTTGCAATTTTAGCCATGGAAGACTACCGTCTGTTGTTCTCTCTCAGTGTGAGAATCCTGGTTTTCTTGCATATTAATAAGTGGGATAATGAGTGGAATATGTTAAATGAAACAAAGATGTTGAAAATGCAAGAATGAACTGACACGCGACAAGTGCTACCTGGGATGTTTACAGTTGTTATGGCGCTGCTACTGTGTGATGGCACTCGGGCACAAAGCGCCAAAACTGTATGATGAAGGGTTTAAACTTGTATGAATTATTGCACGTAAGCAGTCATAGACGTGAATGGTTGTGAAGTACGTACACCTTGCATAAGGACACGAGACATGTACCAAGTTTTCAAAATCAAATAGAATATAGTGAGAATATCTGCGCTACCCCCCGTCTTGAAGGGTAAAAAGACAAGTAGTCCGTCGTTGGCACAAGCGTATAAAAAATATTGAGAGTCAAGCAGAAGGGGAAGGATTGTTCATTGAAAGCTGTAAGACAGACTCACACGTTGATGGCTCATCACATCATAAGAGCGAACATTACCGGTGATGATGATGACGATAATAATCTCTCGTCGACGATGATGGAGATAATCAGGAGAAGAAAAGTGAAGATGTGCTTTTCTTTATGTTTGTGGTTTTTACGAAGAAATCTTGGTTTGTTTTAGGGTAGTTATTGTACTTTGGCACCAGTTTAGCGTCAGGAGGACATGGCCATTGTTTTTGTGTGTTGGTGGACAAGGAGACATCATCGTCTGCAACAATGACAATGGACTATGACGACAAGTCATGTGAGTACGGAGTTGATTTATTTTCACCGTATCACTAGCAATGATCGAAAATGGAATTGTGACGAGGACGAGTTGACCAGGATTATAGCCAAGGATGATGAGTTTCTTACCTTTTTTATTGTTTGTGTGGTTTATCCTCATATTCCTCATGATAGTTTGCGGGTTTTATACCAGCTCTCTGGCTTTCTGGGCTTGATGCTGGTTTTCTGACTGTTGTTTGCTGTCAACGTAATTGTGCTTTTAGACCATCTTTGGGACGTGTTAAGTCATTGAGGGGAAGAGATTTTAAAATTTATTGTTTGTAAGCACAACTTCTGTGTAGGCCTTGTACAGGGGCGACGCGGGAGTAAACAATGAACAGGTAAAAAGCCTTGATGCCCTTTTTGTGTACGGTTTTGTAGGCTTAGTCCATGTTAAAGAAGAGAGGAAATGCAAGAGAAGAAAAGTCAGTAAAAATCAATTTGAAATATAGTGGACAGGGTTTTATTGGGTTTGGCTTCAGTACAATACACCGATTAAACACGAAATAGTATTTAACGTCAAAATGCATGTCTCATGTACCTCAAACTTGTCGCTAAATTCTTAAATGCACTGTCATGAGGCAGGGCTAGTTTAGAAAAGCCGGCAGATTTTTTTTTTCTTCTCAGATTTTTTTTTTCTTCTCAGATTTTGTCACTTAAATACTACGTACAAACTATTCATTACATCACATTTTCCGGTAAGTACAATTCAATGTTTATTTAAAAAAGGAAAACTCCAGCAAGTCACCCAGTCAACACTATTATTATTGTATGTACAACTGCTTCCTCTGTTATAGAAAAATATCCTGTTTCAATACAGCACCCAAATATGCCCTGTTGCTATATTGTCCTCCAGAGGCGAGCATCAAGACACGACAAGCAAGCCATATCTAAAAGAAATTGTTTGTTTTTTCTTTATGTGGTAAAGCTCTCTTCCTTGAGCTTTTCCTTGTTCCGCTGCAATCATTATATGAAAAAAATCCCAAGGAATTTATCAATTGTTGTGGTGGCGAGGATACAGTGATCATTGTTTGAGGAACGGGCTCCATTTCAATTTGATTACTCGGGTTGGCATGCGTTTTCCTTGTACATTTAAAACCAGGCATTTTGGTTATCATTCACACTCGTCATCATCATTACACTTTTTTGCTGGTTTTTTCTTCTGCCACAAAAATTTAGAAAAGAGAATCATGCTGAAAAGAAGGAAGGCATAAATCCTGATGACCAGCTTAGCATATTCTTTGATGACATGAATAGGTGCTTTACCATACTTAATTCTTTTTCCTTTCTCCCATGTCATATCATTACCACCACCACATATCTCTTTCTTCGTTTCTGCCAGTGAGTTAGCTCGTTATGAATCTTTTTAATGCTTGCTTAGCCTACTGACTCAGTCGGGAATGGTCCTCTCAGGCCTTCTTTTTTCGGAGGCAATGAGCCTTTAATGTGTTTCCTCCTTCACGTCACCCACCACTCGTTGTTGACCAGGCTGTAATGAATCTGATGGGATGATGAAGGTGTACATCGCCATACAAGTGTAGAGTAGCGTGTGATGTGTGCCCTACTCCCGTCTTCATCAACCACCACCTACTTCTCTCCATCTGCCATTTCAAGTCGTGTCGTATCTTTCCTAAATCTTTCCCCATAAATTCATCATAATAATTCCTTTTCCATTTACATTTTCTCTTGTTTGTTTGTTTACTCAGAGAATTAGATGCTGCTTTTGTTCGTGTTTGCTTTGCATTATGTCCCGTGCATTTCACTGCACAAAATGAATGGCTCCTGCAGTATTAGATTAAATAGAGATGAAATATTCGAGAAGAAAAGCATGTGAAAAATTGCTGGCCAGTTACAAAAGAAAATACAAAATTAAGATGCATGAGCCGTTAACTGCTTTCAATTATTTTCTACTCTCCAGTACACCAGAAAGCGTTCATTTGTCGGATGAGTATATTTAGCTCTTGTTGGATTGCGTATCCGTGTAAATTCAATTATGGCAATTAGCAGGATTAGGATTTTCCGAGCATGAATGCTTTCTTTTTTCAGTTCTACGCATATTGATTTTTGATGCTCTAATGCTAACACTACTAATAACATCTAATGAGTAAAATCTCCAAAATCATAAGCTTTTTTACTCTTTCATCTCTGCAACTGACGACGATAGCGCTTACCGATTATCATATTCGGTATAACTGACTGACAAGACAGTGACGGACACAATGACGTGATATGAAGTAATCTGAAGCTAAAAAAGACTGAGTATAATGTGGCTGCAAGCATAGGTTGCAGTGGAAATATGACTGGTGCAACATGTCAGAAAATCACTAATATAATTATGATTGCAGAGGGTAAAGTGTGTGTACATTTTTAAACCTTCAAGGGTATTTTTTAAATATTTTGCTGTGCGTAAAAAGGCGGATATTGCCAAGTCGGCTAGCATAGGAATGTAGTAATATTATTAACGTGACACACATAACACATAAACTTGCATCTTAGGTGGTTTTGTGCCAAGAAAATGACTCTTTCTGCATGCATGCATGATTTGATACAAAAAATCTTGCTACAATGAAAATTATTTTGCTCCAGGTGATTTTGATTTGCCTTCTTGTACCTGTATACATAAATAATATGAAGGAAGGAAAACTGTTTGTGAAACTATGTGATCTCATCAGACACTGTTTAAATGCGCTTGCGCCTGGTTGACTTTGTGATTTTAGATTTGACCTGACTTGATTTTCGCTTCATTGACTTATAACTTGCTATTGTGGTGGTTGCCTAGATGATGTACCTACAGTGTTTCTAATCACATCAAAATCTCTATCTCTCCTTTTCTTGAATCATAAAGTAAGGCCTTGAAGCACCTGTATTATTTTTATTAGGAAAATAAGAAAAAACTGAATGCGAGTAAGAATCGTCACCATTGCACATGACCGCAGTCTAACCGCCAGCATTTTATTTAGAACCATTTTTTAAACTATGTAGGCATGTATATTATATTTCGTTTTCATATCCTATTCACAAACTTATGAGGACGCCTCCGTCCAAAGTTTCGTATCAGCTATTGTTTTCGAATTTACACGGCACCTCTCAAAAGATCATTCTGTATTCCATGGTAATAAATGTGCACCGTCTGTTATTCTATTGCATTAGAAACTTCATTATTCAAATTATTTTATTGCCATCATGTGTTATGCTCCAAGTGAAACAAAATATAGCAGGATGATCACGCAACTTTTGGAAAACAAGAAACTTCAATCTAATCCAGAGCAGAAACTAGAAGACTGTCGAGACGGGCGACAATGATGAACGATGAAACGAGTACCACACCACAGTCCAAGTCATGTGGTTATCTTTATCAGTGTACTGGTTTTTCATATGAAAAACTACTAACATTTTCCTCTCAAATCCAATTTTTTAAAATTACAAAAATGAAAAATAGTGATGACGATAAGTTACAGCATAAGATCCTTCAACGCACGCATGCAACAAGCCAGCGGCATTCTGACGCACACCAGCAGATTGACCAAGAACACCAAGTGCAAAACTTTTTGTTGAATTCCTCACTTGGGTTGTGCACGTTATCCGTATAAACGATTTTCATTATCAGCTATGGGTCAATTTCCTTTGCGAATGGTCAATTCAACCTTTTCTGTAAAGGATACAGAACTGGTCACTGCTGTTTAACAAGACGAACATGCATATTTTTTCATCTTTGAAAAGATCTAGTTTTCTTTTTTATTCGCTCTCAATTCTTGGTCGGTTTTCGAACACTTTGAAATGAAATAAAAGTTATTTTTTATCTCACCTTCCGAATGAGTTATTTTTCAGGAAGAGTTCTTTTTTGTTTGAAAATAACGGGCAAGACGAATACACAATCGATGGCTAATGATGCCAGTAAAGATGAAGTGAATGTTGTTGCTCCAATAGTTGTAAGCAATATATTTTTATGCGTTTGTTTTTCTCCTATTATCTCCCAACATTGCTAATCATCTCGCTCTTGAGAAGTTAAAACTCAGTTATTTGTTCGATGGGTGCAATCAGTCTTGATAAGTAATTCGGATCAGGATCTGACGAGGGAGAAGAAAAAACGATACTAGCTATTATAAAGGAATAAAAGCTTACTATTTATTACCCTTTTTAGAGCAAACAGCCAGACAAATTTCATGGATTGTACTGACGATGATGAGGACGACTTTCTCAGTGATACGAATTTCTACAGAGATGCATCTTGAAACTTAAATAATAATGATAATGAGTATGCTATTGTAAAAGCGAATAGAAAGAAAGAGCAATCTAGTGGTGCCACTGACTAATGCTGCTGTCCTAAAAACTGTATGAGTGAAAAAAAAGTATGGAAAATAGAAAGCAGTGCACCTACATGTAATTTAGGATCGACAAGTACGCGTACCTTACGTAATAAAATAATGATAGGTGTAATAAAAACGTTCTCTTCACTGCAAGCCTTCATATAACACACTCAATTGGACTTTCTTGAAATTATTATTATTAATGCTGTTGTTTCTTGCGGTTTTTTGTATGACTGTTTGCTGTCTAAGAATAATATTACTCGCATACGTATATGGACGTTAGTAATATGATATGTTTGGAAGAGTACGTGTCATCCTATCAGATAGAGGAAAATTCATATTGTTTTTTATTATACAACTGATATAATTTTTTTCCCACCATAAAAGAAACCTCCAAAAGTATACCTTTTTTCTTCTCTCAAGAAATCATTTCGAAATTGAACGATGGAGACTTTTCATTATGATTACTACTTATCATAGGTTTAAAACAGAGTCATCGTCACCAGCCACCATAATCATCATCATTTGCCATTATCTTCTCTGTTTCCCTGTAATTGATAGTGAAAGAAACGGGATTATGGATAAAAGTACAAAAACCCGTATATGTAACATGACTTACTGTTACCGTACTGGGTAATATGAGACTCTCTTTCTGGATGGAGTTGCTTTAGAAACAGCTCATTTCAATGAAGTATCATGGTCAGTTATACAAACCAAAAAAAGAAAACGAAAATCATTGTGATTATCAGAATGTATTATTATGTAAGTAATACTAAGATAGAAAACTGGTAGAAAATGGCTACCAGTATGCTCCTATTCTTTAAATATATTAACGTGACAAAATGCGTGTGCAAGGAATAAGTAGTTTCACCAATTCTCGTTTGCACATATAGCCTTTCTCCAAAACATGTTTGTATTGCAAGCACAATGGAGTCATAACCAAATCTTGCTCTACTCTTGTGCATTTAGAAAAAGATCTCATATCCCATATTATTCTGATGCATTGTTGTATCTATTGTTGTCTACTTTGTACGTGGGCTCTATAGCAATGCTGTTGCTTGGCTTGATTGCGTTACCCGTAGCATAGAATGTTGATGCTTACCTGTGAAATGTATAGCAAGCAGACCTTCTGCTGACGATCGTTTTGGTTCAGTTGTGTCTGAGCATCAGATCTGTACACAGGCCCGATCTATGACGCTCATTCTTACGTAGTTCCCATACAAAAGATCTTATTAAATTACCAAAACATATTTTACATGTGTTTCATTAATGAGATACAAGTGCAGTGGGAGTTCGTTATACGGTTTTCTAATATCTCTGGGGAAGAAACTAATTAAAAAAGATTGTCATCTTCATTCATCGCTTTCCGGTGTGGACACATTTTCCTCGTCACGAGAAAAAACATATTTTTCCATTTGCTGTGTTCCATTCATTTTTCATCTTACAAACTGTTATGCAGTGAAGTTTGTCTTCCTGCTGCGATGCAACTGTTTTACCGGTGAACTTTGAGACATATGCGCTGGATTCCTTTTAAAAAAATATTGGAGAAAAGCAACAGTTGCTACAGAGACTTGCCCTCATTCAGTTGCGCTTCACTTACCCTTCTCAGATTTCATAAGGACGACAAGTGCTCAATGTGAATTTGATGTAGTTTCTCAAAAGGTTACAAGCAGAACATTTTGTTGCTTGGTTCCTACAAATGACCAATATCCGGGAGGATTTTCGTCTTTTTGGATTTTGAACATGTGCATCGTCTAAGTAGCCAACTACACAAACTCTCTTTTAACTCCAAAAAAATATCAACCAACTTATTTTTGGTTGTCAGTTTTGTCCTGGCTTTCCTAACCCACCTACCCAGATTCCGAAGTGAGTTATATGCTTGTCCCAAAAAATCATTCAAGTCGGTCGGTGGTTCATCAGAAAATACTCATAAACTGAATGAGCAATGACAAGTAATCTGAAGTGTTTCATTTTCTCTAAAAACGAATAACAATTCTCTTTACAGCTTATGTAGAGTAAGCTTGTATGCCGTGGACGTATAGAAAGATAATCAATCAGTGACAATAATTTTTTATATACTTTTATCATCATAGTTTTGAGCCTACCACCCATACTAGAAAATTACCTTTTGTGCGTGTTTTTGTTCCGTTCTAACTAGTACATTTAGCCACCGTGAATTCACGCTTCACGTCATTGTCACTATCATCCTGCTCGCCAAGTGTGCAATAATGTGCAAAAAGGAAGGCGATAACAATACCAAGTAATTTGTTACTGAACTTGTGTGCAGTAGTTTAGTGTGATATAACGTAATAATAATATCTGTAATATTTGCCACCATTGTTGTTCTTGGGGGAGGATGATGCAGGTGTAGAGGAATAAAAAAAACATAAACTGATTACTGCCGAGGAGTATAGCTAAGGTTGCTTCGAAGCGGAACAAAAATCCGTTCTTTATCTAGCCTGCTATTTCGGTGATGTGAATGAATAGGATTGTGATTGTCACCAAAAACGAAAAGTAGAGAAAATTTTATTTATTTATTATTATGCCTTCGTCATCATTACCATTATCGTTCTTGATGTGAACGATTTTTGGCACGAGAAGGAGCAAGGATAGTTTTACCCTCAAATATATGTTCAAGATGAGCATCAGAAACGGGAACGGAACAATAATGCCGAGCTTGAGTAGTTACCAGTGTCGTCATCGACGACAGTGTCTTCGTTATTTCTCCCATTGTTGCCCTGCATTGTTTACACTTTTCATCCTACTTGTGACTGTGTTTACGACGGAAGGTGCATCCGTGACGGGAGCTCATCATAGCAATCAAGAAACCATTATTAGTACATCTCCATCTACAACGTCGACATCTTCATTGGGCTCATTGGCACCTTCCTCATTTTCTGGCAATCACGATCCCCACCAGCAGAAATCTGCCAGTGTCGATCAACACCATGGCCATGTTGAGATGCTTGTTGGCACCTCGTCCTTTGTGACCAAGATTGGTAACGGTTTTGAGAGATTGGTGGTGTCAATCGATGATACACTTGCTTTGTTGTCCCAGTCTTCCTCCCTATTGACAAGTACTATATCTACCACCACCAGCGCGTCAACAACTACTTCTTCATCAGCCCAAATTCAGCAACAACATGAATGTCAAACTGTCTTGGAACAATTGAAGGTAAGTCATTTTCCCCTGCAAAATACGTAAAAAGCTACTCTTTGTCACACTTTTCTCTCTAGAAACAGTACTACTACCTACATTTCTTATTTTTATGAATTTATATTGCAAAGTTTACGTCAACTTTGCGACGGGATTGTTTCTTTTCATGGCTGGTGAATATTTTGATCTCATTATCATATACATCCATAACTAATTCCTTCTACCAGTTTATCACAGAGCATATTGTAGTGACTGTAATTAACCCACCGGTTTTGAAATGGATGGATGAACGTGTGTGCTACTTTTACAACGCCACCTTGAGATGAGAGCACAACAGGCTTATTTGTCTCATGGATATCATCTTAAATTCATTAAAATGAGCTAAAGCTAGAGTAATAGCGTCATGACAAAACGTTAAGTAAAATGGACTATTCTGAGTCATGCCATTTTTTACTGCACTTGAAAATTTCAACGGTTATGCAAACACACCAGCTTAGGGAGACCACTATCCCACAATCAGAACAACCATGTCGAAAGAAAAATAACGTTGAAAATATTTATATGAGGATTTATTACGTTTTCTATGCATTAATTTTTTTAAAGACAAAAAGTGTTATATCAAGACTTTTTTAACATCCAGTTATGTTCTTATCCGAACCATCGCAAACCACAAAATTCTCATGGCCCATGTGTAGTGATAACTTAAGTGAGTTAAGACAAGACATACTCGGTCAACCTCTCCTCGCTCATATGTCACTACACGACTATCGCCAACCATCCTAGAAGTTTTTTAATAGTACTTTATAAAAAATACCAAATGAGCTGTGATGGATTACTCTTTTCGCTGTACCGTAAAACATTGGTCCCGTCATGAAACATTTTAATGGCATTTTCTTGCGCTTTCCCGAAAAAAATCACATTAATAAATGCCTCACTAAGTACGGATTTTTAGGACGAAAAACATATTTTGAAAATGGCTAAACACCAGAATATTTTCAAAGATAAGATCACTTCTTTCACTGAAAATGGTCAGATGATTTCACAAAGTGTTGCTTCTGTCAATCTGTGAAACAAAAGTAGAACACGTTTGCATATTGTTGCACATGTAATGCTCTTCTAAAATCGACGAAGAATGTTTTACACAAATGACTCAAAACTTTTTTGAAACGTCCAAAAATGATATGGTTTTGTAAGTGGGATTTCTCTCTAACGGAGTCACTCCAAAAGAAATGAACTTAAATTCGCTCACCCTACATTAAGTGGGTTAAGTTAGTATTGCTCTCATTCCAAACTAAATGTTTTGAAAGCTAGCACCTTGCTTATAAAAAAAACTATGACACAAGAAGTTTTACAATATTTAAGGTACATAAAACGAGGATAATTTTATAGTGAACTAATTAGTCATCAGTCATCAAAAATGATTTCTTAGTTAAGTAGCCAATTTTAAACAAACGTTTCAGATTCACAAGGAAAGCATAAAATTTTAAATTCTAATGTCTCATTATACACCTTCTGACTTAACTCCGAAAACCAATTTACTCAATGTGCACCATTTCCGTCCGTGTCAGTCCTGTAACAATAGTGTGCATAGCATAATTTCTCATTGATATCCACTCAAGAGCTCCCCTTTTAATGTTACATTATGCAGTAATGTAACAAGTTAATTACTTTTTGATAACACTTATCGTTGACGATCAAAAAGCCATCCTCTAGTTCAAGCATCAAGCACGATATTTTTTGACATTTCTTCATGTATGTGTATGTATTTATATTCGTATCTCTGTTCTTCGTCAGAAGTTACTTGAAATCTACCAGAAGATAAGTTTTCTTTATCAAAATTCTACTGCATGACAAACTTAATTCCCACGATTTGAATGAGTTGAGTAAGTACCTATAACCTAAGCTTCCTTAGTTCTTCTTGTGACTTACACTCCATTCACACCAGCTCAAGTTAACTGCGATTTGCACTCATTTCTTTCAAAATCCCTTAGCTAGATAACCAGCTTCTGTTTTATCAGTTTTCTGACCGCCTCTTTATAGTTATAAAGTTTTTTAACTGCTATATGTAGCTTTTGTGCATTAGTAGCAAATCGTATAATTTTTTATCTTTCGTTTCGTAACTAAAACGGCCGCGTACCTATAATCCAAAAATAATCAATTAGAAGTATAACAAATAATGAAGCCTACGCTTGCTTAAATACTAAATGTTGAGAGGTTTTTCTTATGCCGTGTTTTGCAATTGAAAGGTGGTAACGTAATTAGATTTTTTTTCTCAGCTACTGGCTTATATGGTGTAAGTCTTCCAGTTAGGTTTTTGCGTAGGAAAAATTAAATAGCTAATTTATCTTCTTCTACTATCTTGATTTGTGCTGATCTTCTCGTGAAGATTAGCACGTCCCCAGAAGCTGTGCTAGGAAAATCAAGGTTTGCATGACGGTTTTTTAAAAGCCACAACGGAGTAACACTGCCAAATTGAATGGATTTAATCGTCAAGCTCAGGCTGGCTTTGAGGGGGTAAGAAAAAAACAGCAACTTATTTGCGAGCGTAATCAGAAGCGACAACAACGGTGCATTCGGTTTTTGTCTTGGCAACTCAAAAACGCTCACATCAAAGAAAATATTGTCTGGTTATCTTCAAGCAACGCTAGTTCAGCAAAGCAACTCACGATATTAACTTTGCATACTCTAAAAATTTGTGAAAACAAGGGTCTATGGAATATTTTACTGTTTCTCTTACAATTGGACTTGTGTAACAACGCAACAAACAATAAAGTAACTTGTAATAATGGTAAAACACCACACATCATCCACTGCCGCCGCAAAAAAAGACTAGATAAACTGTAGCTGCACCACCTGAAAATTACTCTTTTCTCTGACTATTCGCACTACATAGCTATCACCACAATTATCTTCGTCTTCACAGGAGAGAAGAGGAAAACAATAATAATAGGATCCCATGCAGATTTTTTTCTTCTATAATACGAGTTGCAGTAATTGTCGTAATCCATTTTGTTGTAATCACTGCCATCCTATGTATATCACCACATAGTGTACTATTTTCCACAATTTTCTTTACCCGCAGATCATAAACGTGTGTTCACAAAAGGACTCGTTTATTCCTTGGATAATCACAAGAAGGGAAAAACGGAACATTGTAATAGGTTGAGTAAGTATTGGCAAAAAGGATGAGGACCAGAAATACGACAACAACATGATAATAAAATACAGATTAAAATATTTTTACATCCTGTTTTTGTGAGACGGGATAAAACCGACCAAAAAGAAGATCTGTTTTTTTTTCTCGGAGAGACATAAACATGGCTTAATGTATACACGAGGTCTTTCATTGAGATTATCCTCGGCACAGAGAGTTTTAGTTTTTTGCATACTAAATTAGCTGAGCAGTTTATAGGGATTTTGCAGAAAGCATAAAGTTTTCTTCCTACAAAAAAACTGTATTCGTAGGGCTGCAATTTTCACAGCAGTCTAGCCTAGAAAAAATATATGTACATTTAAGAGCAATCATTGTATTTATCCCTTACCTTAGCTTATTAGCATTTTTAGGGGATGATGTCGNCAGTCTAGCCTAGAAAAAATATATGTACATTTAAGAGCAATCATTGTATTTATCCCTTACCTTAGCTTATTAGCATTTTTAGGGGATGATGTCGTTGACAATGAAAACGATGGAAGAGACAAAGAATGAGCTTGGGCTGGGAGTAGGCAGTAGCTGTAGCATTGACAAAAAACTTGACTATTTACACTTGCACTTGAAGATAAAGAGCAATGTGCGATGAGCCAAAAAGATATAGACTTGACGATGGCGAAACCGCTCTTGTAGAATGTACAGATCAACTTTTAAAACGGTGGGTTGATTGATGTGTTGAAGAATTATCATTTGGTAGGCAGTTTTCTCTACATGCAATGCAGTTTTTGCAGATTACTATCCATCCATCAAACGGTCTTTACGTGTGTGCATATTAAAACAGAGTGTATTGACCTTTCTTTCTCGATTAAGTAGGTACGAATGTCCATTTTCTCCATTCAAGTGAATCATCCTATTAAACGCTGTGTCGTCTATGAAGGTTTTATATAATCAAGCAATAATGGCCACAAATCGGACGGAGACGTAGAGAAAATAAGAAATTTTTTCATTAGTGTCGGGCCTTATTATAGCCCAGTGTTACCTCAGAAGATAATCATTCCGAGCAACAAGCCTGGGCAGGTAAGCCAGAAAGGAGTGCACCCAAATGCATATTTTTATGCATGGATAGGTGAAGACTCAAAGTAGTTAAGATTTAAAAAGTTTAAAACTCGAAGCTCTTTTTTCGATGATGACGTCTTGATGAAGTTTTTATTTAACCTTTTTCATCTCCGAAAAACTGAATTTCTGCTGGTTAAACGCTGGCCTTGTCGTAGGTTGTTGGAGAAAAACTTGCATTTTTTTGTTGGTTTGACTGGTTAGCAGCTAAGTCGTGTGCCCATACATCTCACTAATTTTCATCACGTTTTTTTTCATTCAACAGTCAATGAGCTCGAGCCAGTTTGATGATTATGTAATATTGAGTTTTCTGTGCAGCGTGTGCCTATGTGAACTATGGTTCTTCGCTATTTTTGATTACAGGCCTGTCTCGTGATCACTTCTGCTGCCTATAACCTATCAATTTTTATATTCCATCAAGTACAACTTTTCTAGGGCAAAACGCAGTGATCTTTTAGTAAGATGGGTGAGTCGTGACTGAGCAACTCTATTTCCCATATTTCATTATCCTATAGTATCTGTCACTGATTACTGTGCTGATCCTTTTCCTTTGATTAAAAGTTTCCTCCTTTGGAGCAGCACCCCACACAGCTCATAGTTTTGGAGTATCGATAGGAGAAGGTCAGTTGTTCAATTTGGCTTCAAAACGGATTATTGCAAAAATATCTTTGTTTTCCTTCATTATTTTAAAACAGCAATAACCTGCAGGCTTTTCTCATTTTTTTTTCTCAAACAAAAAACTATATATGGTTGGGTCATGAAGAGCCTTTCCTATATTTTTTGTCAAAATTTTTGTTTAATCACTAGTATTGATACCCTTGAAGTTTTGTTGATTTTTATGAGGATTTTGTACAGACTTCGCCCATCGTATTTTATCAAGCTTTATGACTCTCTATAACACTGTTCAGTGTAGTTTTATCCGTATTTCATTTCAGTTCCAATGTCAAATCTCATTTCAACTTCATTACTGAAGTGAGTCAAACTCTATTGTACCATGATCGTCTCCATCTACATATATATTACACAACCTATATAAAGATAAACAGCATTACCATTGCCGCTGGGTTCACCTTTAGAAAATCGTAACGGATTATGATGGACCTCTCTTACCTGCTGGTTGTATTGCCGCGAAACTATCATAACTCACTTGTGAATTATAATAACCAATAGAAAATGATAAACAGTTGGTTGTATAAAATACACATTTTTGCATTATTGGTTTTTCTGATCTTGGCAAAGTTCGTGTGTCATGCTGCACTTGACTCAAAAAGGCGTTGTTTCTTTTTAAAGCGTTTCAGATCGCTTGTTAGCCTAAGTCAATGCGTTGGTTTGACTCATATTAGAGCTTCATTGCAACACAAATCACCTTTAGCTCTATCATGACCAAGTGTAAAAAACAATCAATTGAAATTGTTCTTAACTTTATTGGACAAAATGGGAACCAAATTGGAAGACAGATGTCCTCAAGTAGAGCAGTTATGTATTAAACATGAGTCACAATCGTGATATAAGGAGAAAAAAGCTTAAAGTCAAGAAATAAGTGATGTACTAAACGGACTTTGGGCAATAATAGGCTTTATTTAGCCAAAAACAGAAAGGACAGTTTGTTAATAACGAACAGTAATAGAAGTTACGTTTCATAAAGTTTTGCGTGTTTGAATAAGACAAAACATTACTTAG
>VICI01000533.1:0-35994 GCA_019593645.1 Akabosia matsudoensis | reverse complement strand
CACTAGAGTCAGATGGGTCGAATTTTATATTGTGGCCGATTTGCCTCAAACTTTGTACTGTGATCCCGTAGGTCAGTAAAAGCAACTGTATGGAGTTTTTAGCTTAATCGGTCAAAGCTATGGGTCGGAAAGGGGGTCCACTACGGTCAGTTGGGTCAAATATTCTATTTTGGCCAATTTGCATCAAACTTGGTACAGTGATTATAAGGGTTACTTGTAATACTACTATTGATTTACAGTCCAATCGGATACGCCTTGAGGACTAGGTCGTGGTCCAATAGGGTCAGAAAGGGCAAATTTTAAATTGTACCCGTTTTGCCCCAAACATGGTTCAGTGATACATTATTAAACTGCTGTTGTTAGTTTTTGAGCTAAACTTTTTTCCCCATGCATAAGCTAAGGCTTCTTGCTTAGCTTTCTTGCTCAACTTTTTTAATTAGCTTTAGCTAGGCTTTTTTCCTTAGCTTCTTAACTAAGCTTTTTAGCTAAGCTTCTTAACTAAGCTTTTTAGCTAAGCTTCTTAACTGAGCTTTTTAACTAAGCTTTTTAGCTAAGCTTATTCACTAAGGTTTTTAACTAAGCTTAGCTAAGCTTTTCATCTAAGCTTTTTCTTTTGCTTTCAGCTTCGTCTTTATAAGCTTAGCAGCTTTTATTTTTATAGCGAAGATGACACAGGTAGGGCTTGCCATACTTTTACATTTCCCGATCTTTGCTTGTCATCTAGAATCTAGAAAGAAAATATTCCGAAACACGAGCTACATTTTCTGAATAAGAAATGATATACTGCTACAAGTCCCGGCTGGATTAAAAGGGTCTACCTTGAACTTTCTATGGCTTTGTGGAGTTTTAATATGCAAATTGACGGTTGCTTAAATTTTCATACGAGTACAGATAAAAAAATATCCCCACTTTCATCTGCATGCATGTCGTTCTCATATACATTAATACTGAAGTGTAGTACATGACCAAGTATGGGGTAAGTAGCACAAGATTGAGTAATACGACATTTTTGTAAGTAGTTTCGATCTAGAGCCTTTGGGGATGGAGAGTGAGATTGTTGTTCCTTTCGAGACGTTCGATGAGATGAGCGATAGAGAACACAAATTTATGCAAAGGATCATTCATTCTGGAGTCAACCAGAATGACAGATCTCGGCTTTCCCGTTCTTTGCACTGTGCATAGCATTTTGAGCTAGTGAACTCGGAACTGAAACTGGTCCGAAAGAGAAAAGCTTGAAAAATATGGAGAAGAAACACGCAAGACCAATAATTTGTCAGAGAAACTTTGCATTCATTTGATGATAGTCGTTTGTTTCAAAGTAAGAAATTTAATTACAAAAATTTTCCAACTTTTATTTATAAAATAACATGAAGAGAATATTAAACTGAACACATATTGATGATGATTATCATGTTTGGAAAGAAAATTACTGAAGTTTTATGTATCTGCGTCGCTCGGTAGTGGTAGTAACGAATTCTATAGCAGAAGTGCAAACAGAAAATAATTTGAGAAAGACATGTATGCATATTTTATTTGTTCGCGTTACAGGTTTGTCTTTAATTTTATCCGGTCTCCAATTATAGTCCACCCAACAAAAACAGTCAGTCTATTACAGCGGGATTCCCAATTAGTATAGCCTCGAACGATGCGCCACCAAATAAAAGTTCCTTTTCACTGCTCTTTATACTTTGGCATGGAAACAAGTCTTCTCCACAGGCAAATATTCGAGGGGCTTCGCTCAAAAGTTTCGCGACCGGGACTTTACCCATATTAGCTAGGGCTATAATAGGGAAGAAAACGGTGTTCATACAAGAGTGCGTGACTTGATTACATTTCACTTTTCCCTAGAATGTTCAAAATGAGTATATTTTATCAAGCCGTGGGCAACTTGGGTTGTTGCCAATAAAGACATTCTCCTTGTAGTACATGTCGATTTTTTGCAAAGCGTGAAATCTATCTCCCTAGCCACCAACTAATAAGAAATATTTTCTCGGTGCTATCCAGAGTAGTTGATAATGAATGATGAGGTGAGCCGGGTAATTGCTCTGTGGTGTCGGTGTCTTCCAAAAGAATAAATATACTCACGAGATGAGGATTTACTCAACTTTCCCAATGTGAATATTTGGGAACTTTATCTTCTTTTCACAGTGTCCTGCATATGACTATAAAAGTTCGTGCAAATAAAACTAGGCCAGAGACAGTTTGATGTAAAGTTGTTCTCAATTATTTATCTTTTGGAGAGCGTACTCAAAGGTTTTGCCACCTGAACAATAAAGAATTAAGCGTAAAATGCTTATTCAAAAATATGTCACCAGAGCATAATTTAGTTCATGTTAGCAATGCTGCTTGTTCCCGCATGATGCAAACACTAGGGCTTAAGCTATTCTAGTAGTTTTGCAGAGGAAAGCGATGAATTCTTCTTTGTCAACATCATCAGGGTCATTTGTGTAAACAGCTTAGACATGTATTCTTCCAGACATGGCAGCTTCAGTAATTGAATTTCCTCTAGAAGCCTATGCACGAATTTTATTTTGTTTATGGGAATGAGAAAAGTTATCTATTCTATGCTCCAAGTACTTTTGACGCATCGAACATTGCATCTTTAGTATGATTCTACCTAACCATAGTTATATACATAATCAGCCCCAACCCCAGTAAATTATATATTAGTTGATTGTAACAATATTTCCATGTAAATAACTTTAAAATTAGTTTTACCATAGGACGCAAAATTGTCTTTTACGATTTACCGAGTGACACAAGGTCTCCAATTACTAACAAGCTAAACAAATATGCCTGTTTTACACTTTGCTTATGATAAAAAAAATATGTGTTCCGCTTCTTGTTAAACACAAACACGCTTACTTCAATCAACCAATCAGTCTATTGAAGAGAGTCTGCTTAACTGAACTTGTCAACGTTCAAGTATCCTTCAACTTTAGGAATGCTGACTTTAGAATACTATATAAAGTTGAGAGCACTTGTAATGTCAAAATTAGTACTAGACATTTTATTTATAGCTGAAACATCCATGATAAATAATTTATCGTGATAAGGAGGATGGTTTTGTATCCAGCTTACATCAAGAGCAGACTCGAATATACGCGTTGCGTTGGCTACTGACCTGCGAAGACTTTAAATATTGAATGCCTTTTCCTGGAAGCAACCTAAAAGTATACGTAAAAGTTTTGTAGACTTTTCTAGAATTAAGTGGTTTTGAAAAGAGAAAGTTTCACCAGAATAGTTCGCCGCTTAGAATCCATTGTTAGAAAATAACTGGTTGTGTGATACATTGTAAAGTAGTCTTCGCAAGCCACTGAATTCCATTTACTTTCGCAAAATTAGCGGTTATTTTATTTTTAAGTTTTTTTAAATACAAAATTTGTCTTTGTGGGAATGTTCTAAAAACTCGAATTCCTTTGAGCCTTTTATCAAGTAAAAGGTAGACATACTGTGAGCTACGATGTAAACTACTATTCGATGCTCTTTTAGTTTGCTTGGAAAATACTTAAGACCAACTCACAAGCAAACGTATCAAACCCTTTTGACTACATCGCTTCCAACCGGAAACGGAAGCTTAAATACACTTTCAAACACGGAGAACACAATAGCGTAGCCCATTTTCCCAGGCGGGCTAGCACAAGCGCAGAACTAGCCCTCGAAAAACTCATAAACGCACGCCAAAAAGACGCATCACAACACTGCTTTATTCAACGGTGATGCTTTGCGGGGTGAAAAAGGATGTTGACGTTTTTAAAAGTCACAGTTTATTTTGACTCAAGTAAACTTCGACATTTTTTAGTGGTATAATGGAACAAGTACCTGTGGTTCCAGCTGTCGTTCCACTCGTCCTTCTTCAGTAAAACCTCACTGCTTAATCAAGCAATATCATTTGATGCTTGTGCTTAGCGTGCGATTATGAGTTTCTTGGTGGCTAATTCTCCGCTTGTGTGGATATGCCCGGGAAAATGGGCTCCATTGTTTTATTCTCCGTGTTTAAAAGTGTATTTTAACACACATTTCTGGTCAGAACTGCTAGTGTAGTCAAAATGTGTAAGGCCCAAGACGATGAAAAATGTTTTTTAAGCCACCATTATATGCTGGGAAAATGTGTATAAAACGTTAGTAAAAACAAAAAATAATCCTTGAAGTGCTGAAACTATGATTAATGCAATTTTCAAGCCCAGGCGAAATATTTTCTTCATTCTGTCCGCAAACTAGTTCATCATTGTCGATTACATTTTGATACCACAACCACAGCTGCTCATTCTGCCATTAACGTTGACAGTCGGCACTACAGAATTTTCACAAGCTACATGCATACCTATACACCAGTGAGGTTTAGTAGGCAGATTGGAAAGTTATATTGCTTTCGCCATACTTTTTGTATTCTACCACACAAGCTCTCCTAAGTCTATGTCATATGGAAAGTAGCTGTAGCTAAAACTTCAATGACTATTGTGTTTATAACTTTTTTATCTCTTTTTCAAGTAATAGCTATTACTTATTATTCTCTCTGTAAGTACAAAATATTATGGTTCTGGGACCTAAAACCACGAATATTTAAAGACACAAGAAAAAGTTTTTAGAATTTCACAAGGGAGAAGCAGTCGTATGAAAGTACAGTAAAAAATTGACGTGCGATTCATCACAACGGTTTTAATATGATTACTTTTCCTTGTTGGTTGCGTACGAGAATTTTGTTGTCCTATAGCTTTCTCTTATACTTTTAATGGAATGCTACAAGTCTCTTGTTGAACAGGTCGAATGTTGTCTGCTCACCGACTTGAACTTCAGTAGGAACGCTATCAAAAACGATAGTATATGGAACTTCCAAGTCTTAAGATGTTATGTCCATGAATTGTAGTACCATACACTAGACTTTGTTAACTGGAGGGCCCCTCATAATGTTAGTTTTCTACGAAGAAATTAGAATACTGTTTCCATGGGAATTCTCATAGTTAATGTTTCTGTGGGCGTTTTACTCCCAATTGATACCGTAATAGCAGGTTAAAATTATTTTAATTGATATAACATTTTCGCTTAAAATCTACAAAGGGTGAAGGACAAAACAAAACAAATGTGGTCAGTAGCCTTGTGGGTTAGAAGAGAAAATTTGTGCTAAACACTCGTTGACCTTCCTCCATACTCTTATTACAAGAGGAAATTTGATTAGAAATGGACTATGACTATGACCCAAGCACGCACACTCTTATCTTGGAGAAATACTATACAGCAAGTGCGCACCATTCGTCTGCTACTTTCGTGTACAAAAGCTTGGTAAAATTTTTTACTATCCTGTAGGATCTTTCGCAATTCGAGTTAGAACTGCCAATTCAATTCCAAACCTGCGAGATTTATTTTCTCCTATCTCCTATGTTTTTGGGAGAATAAGACTGTACGAGGGAGCAACGTGATGATAATATTACACATGAGCTTTTCATATGTCATTTTCTTTTCATCCGTGTTTTATTCTAAATTTATTCTCTTAAAAACTGTGGTGTTGCCATAAAGCAGCGTAAAATCAGATAGAGTTCAACCTTTTTTCTCGTGAACGCTCGTTTGCCACTTGCAAGGAGAAACGGCAGGTCTCTTAACGCTATGTCCGTTCCCATGTTTCGGTGTGAATCCATGATGCAAGCAAGCAGTCTTATATTCGTTTTCCTTTTGTAGGAGCAAATCCGGATTTTTTTCGGCCATATGGAGAAAAAACCCGCAGTATGTCGAAAACAAATACGCATATTGGTACAAATGTTGCATGTAAGGATCTTCAAGCAAGATGGTTAGATTGGTGGCTGTTTGTGATATATAATAACGAATGCCAGTTGAAACATATTTTTTAAATACATATTTTGACAAATTTTGTACCCTAGGAAATAAGTGTTTAAAATTAGGTCTCCCGAATATAAATAGGTTCCCATAGTAACAGCGAACTATAGCGATTCAATCCATCCCATAAATTCCTGAAAAACCAAGGAAAAGGGACAATCCATGATTCATGGATCGTGACAAGTTGCAACCAGCAATTGTTACGAACACAAACCCGTTGAAGATGATCTCATGCTCCGTAGAAAACTTTGTGGTATACATCGCAGACGGGGACGTGTTTTGACGTGAGAATGATCATGTAGTATGTTTGTCACGGTTTCCAGTACGGCAAAAATCCCATGAAATGAAACGTGGTCCGAATATTATAATTAAGAAACCAAGTCCAATTTTTTCTTGGCTCTGGTAGTTTATGGGTGTGCAGAAGCAAAATGAAGTTGTACACAGTAAACGGTGAATTACATGCATTAGAGAATATTAGTTTGTCGTTATGTAAAGGATTCTGGATCAAGATGCATTTAATTCTTATCACGAATCAAAGCTAATTCAATTTAAACAGCTACATAATTTACTCTATTTGAGAGCCTTGAGCCTGTAATATGGCTAAGTTACATATTTAATCAGACAGGAGGTTTCTGTATGTGCGGTGTCGTCGGTTGAACTGGGATTGGAAAACAACAGCCAAGTTTAAGGCTCGGTGAAAGTAACCTCATGTGGTCATTTTTTACGTTGGAAAACAGTTGGGCAATGAACGAATTGAACCTTTCGATACATTTAAAACAATTCGTTATGAACGCTCTGGCTGTATCTGTTTTTTTTTTTTTTTTTTTTTTTTTTTTTGGATGATATATGCACGAATGTTTTGCTCAATTGCAGTCTTCAGTATGTATTCCCTTTCGCACAGGATGAACCTTTTTATTTATCCTAATATGGGGTTTTAAGCTAATAAATAACGTTTCAAAAGCGTCAATATTTGCAACAGTATGGGCAAATATTCCTTTTTTTCGGAATAAAAATATGTACGCTGGAGAAAACTTTATGAAACAAACTTGTCAAACGAAATTGTCATTTAAATGTTACGTCAACTTGAGTGAAGAAATTGCTCTCACTTGTCACTATATTCATACAAATTTCTGCCTCGGTTGAGGTTTTAAGGTAGCGGCTTAAGAAGCAAAAATCCAAGGTTTTTCTACGAACCTCTTAAGGCCGAAAGTGATTCAGTGATTCTTTGCGTTATCACGGTCGTGTTTATGACTGCAGTAGAGAGTAATAGCTGTCAGCTTGAATTTATTATGGAAGCTTTAAGAACATTCTTTGGATCTGACTACTTCATTTAGACTGAAGGAATTGAATGCATGTTAGATGCTATGACTCTACTATATCCTAAATCTGAAAGGTCTCTTTGATTTGATGTAGTACATATCCTCTAAATATAACGTTTTGACAAGGTTTTTTAAATCATTTTAAATGGAAGAAGGTTTCGAATTAGAAGCGTATGACTGCATTCAGCATCTTGAAAAATGAGATTAGTTGTCTTATGGTAACTTATGATGTCTTTTTTGTAATTTGCAGTTCGTGATCGAGTGAGGACGAAAATGGAAAGAAACATTTTGACAGAGGTACAACATCCGTTTATTGTAAAACTACATTACGCCTTCCAGACGGAGGGAAAACTATACCTGATTTTGGACTTTCTTCGTGGTGGCGACCTATTCACTCGTTTGGCTAAGGAGGTTAGTCTTAAACGGAAAAGTTAATGCAAGCATGTCAGTTGTCGAGAGGCTTCAACTTACTATGTCTTATTGATTTTTGAACAGATTATGTTCACCGAAGAGGATGTGAAGTTTTACTTAGCCGAATTAGCTCTTGCCTTGGATCATCTACACAGCTTGGGCATTATTTACAGAGACCTAAAACCTGAAAAGTATAACGAAATATTCCGTGAAAATATTAGATTATAAAACGTGAGACAATTATGCAAGCGTAAATTATTTCTCTTAGCATTTTACTAGACGCAGACGGTCACATATCCTTGACAGATTTTGGTTTAAGCAAGCAACCTCTGGACGACGAGAAAGCATACTCGTTTTGCGGCACAGTTGAGTACATGGCGCCCGAAGTAGTTAACCGTAAAGGACATTCCTATGTGGCAGACTGGTGGTCTTTCGGAGTATTAATGGTAAACCGAAGTATATCATAGTGTCTTAAACAAAGTTTATGATAAACCAGAAGACTCGACTAATTTGCTTGTTTTTGCAATAGTATGAGATGCTCACCGGCTCATTACCATTCCAAGGGTCAAACAGAAAAGAGACTATGGTTCAAATACTTAAAGCTAAGTTAGGCATGCCCCAATTTCTCTCACCCGAAGCTCAGTCTCTATTACGAGCATTGTTCAAGCGCAACCCTGCTAACAGACTTGGTGCTGGTAAGTTTGATATTTAAGTTTTTCAAACAAAGAAAATAATTTTATGCCAGGATTAGTAAATAAATTAAAAAACTTGATGTCTTTCCAGGTGGCGTAGAGGAGATTAAGCAACACTGCTTCTTTCAAACAATCGACTGGCCGAATTTATACACAAAACAAGTCATTCCTCCTTTCAAACCAGCCGTATCTCGAGCGGACGATGCTTTCTACTTCGATTCCGAGTTCACCTCTAGGACACCTAAAGGTGCGTTATTGTTCCGTGAGTATAGCAAAGGCCAAAGGGAAAGACATTATGAGCCTCAGACGACACGATACTTTTGTATATAATGTATAATCTCAAATAAGTTTTTGAAACTAACCACTAAAACTGTTCCTTCTTTCTTGAAAACATTATTACCTTCTCTGTAATGATTTTTCCCTTTTAGTTGGTTTAATTTATTCTATTTGTACGGATACAAACAATTACAATATTCCTATTTATTTACTTGTGCATAATACTTCAAACTTACAAAAACTCTTGTTCTTTCTTTTCTCTCTCTCTCTTTCTCTTCATGGCTTTTGTGAAAACGGTAACGTAACGGTGATTGATGATGAACTTGAGAATGTTTGATTCTTGATGGTTTTCTTACGCAGAAAGTGGTGGACAGTTAACTTGCGAGGGTATACTCAATGATAAATTTTGTTAAAATTCCTATACAATCATTATTTAAGCTATACTAAGTGCAGTAACAATGTTCTACAGTACGCCACCATAACCTGTCCTCAGCGTTTATAATTACATACTGATAATTGTACTAATAATTGTTCTTTCACGTTTTTTGTTAATGTTTGTTAATGTCTCACCTGAATCAAGACAGGCAATATAGAAATTTTAGCCTAGTCCAGTACAAACTGTACTATTTTTGACTGTATCACACTCCTGGTGACCAACAGTTCGCGAAACTTTTATTTAGATAAGAAAATATCCTAATTTCATGCATGACAGATAGCAAAAATCCAGATAAGTAGTTTTGTGGCAGCATGTAAAAAGCATCTTCCAGCAACAATCCTAATCACTATCACTAGTGCTACAACTACAGTGACACTTAACTCTAACCACCTGTCAACTACCACCTTTTATAAATTAGACTTTGATAATCGCTTGTCTGTTTCTTACACGTTTTACCTGTTCGCGAACTGCTTTTCAAAGTAAACTAATTATTTTTGGTGATTAGTATACAGATACTTTAATGAAACAATCGTATGAATTTTTCCAGACTCACCAGGGGTACCACCAAGCGCTAACGCGCATGAGCTCTTCAGAGGTTTTAGCTTCATTGCGTCTTGTCTGCTTGACGACAACATGAACACGACGACTCCAAACAGTACCTCCAGTGGAGCTGGAATTAATATAGCTGGCTTGCCTGGTAGTGCAGGCAGCGGAGCAGCACAAAATAGTTCTAGTGCACCACCTTCCGATAATAAACCAAATCCAGATATATTCCGTTCCGTAAGCAAAAGCAATATGAAGGTTCTTAAAATGTAACAACTGTCAAATGCTGTAATAGTGCATTTTCCATTTCTTCACAGGTAATACGTACAAGTAATATTTTAGATGATTATGATATTAAAGAAGAAATCGCGAAAGGAGCATATGCAACGTGTTTGAGGTGTGTTCACAAGATTTCCAAAGTGGAGCATGCGGTGAAGGTAAAGGTTTTCCCTTGGCTATTTTAAAGCTCATATATTACACGTTTTGCTCTACTGTCCTGTGTATTTTGTATAGGTAATCGCCAAAGGTCGCCGGGAATGGCACGATGAAGTTGATATCCTTCTTCGTCATAGTCAACACTCTCACATAGTTACGTTATACAGTGTAAGAAAAGATTCAATACGTAACATCATTGGTGTACACTGAAGGAATACATTAAGCTGACATTTGATTTTGTAGGTGTATGAGGATGCTAGTAATGTCTATCTGGTCACTGAACTTTTGAGGGGAGGAGAGCTTTTGGATAAACTGTTAGCAATCAAAAGATTCAGCGAAAGAGAAGCTGCCGATGTAATGGCTGTGTTGGCGGAGACAGTGGTTTACCTTCATCGAAATGGGGTATGGAATAATGTCTGGATAACTTGTCATTTAAAGGATTAACCTCAAACAACGTCTATTGTTGTAATGCGACAGGTTGTTCACCGAGACTTGCAACCATCAAATATTGTCTACGCCGATCCATCACAGAAAGCGGAAACACTTCGCCTGTGTGACTTCGGATTCGCAAAACAGCTCAGAGCCGAAAACGGTTTGCTTATGACACCTTGCTATACTGCAAACTTTGTTGCGCCTGAAGTTTTGAAAAAGCAAGGATACGATGCTGCCTGTGATATATGGTCTCTTGGTGTACTTATGTACACAATCCTTTCCGGGTAGGATGCAGAACGTGAAGCATTCCAAAGATTTCCATATTTTTATGAATGAATCACATTTTGAAATAATCCGAATCTCTTTTTCTGAATAGACAAACTCCATTTGCTACCGGTGCTAGCGATACACCTGCAACAATTCTAGCTCGTATCGGTACAGGGGAGATAGACGTAAAATCCGGTACGTGGGCGTACATATCTGATCAAGCGAAGACACTTGTAACGAAAATGTTGGATGTGGATCCCAGAAAGCGACCAACTGCGCAACAAGTCATAAATCATTCATGGATTCAAAATCGAGATACGCTTCCCTCGCATTCCATTCCAATCGATTGTCCACCTACTCTTAAGGTTGTACTAGTTTTCTTTAAGAAAGTATTGTTGCCACACTGGCTCCTTGTACTAATTCTATTCTAAAATGATGTGTTCTATTGATTCAGAGTGCCATTCAAGCCACATACACAGCGATATCACAATCTCCGAAAGCTCCACCATTGGGCCCCGTTGTACAGTCTGAACTTGCAAGAAGGCGTCAAAGGTCTAGACCGCATTCCAGTACTGACATGTAAACGTTTAACCTGCTGTTATTCTTGGAGGAGTTACGTATAACGACTAAAGAAAAATAAAATCAATCACATAGTACTGGAACCTCATTAACTATGGATTAGTAACCAGGTATTCAGCCGGAAACAGCAGTCGGAGTTTGGTAGTTAACTCTATGCAAATTGCAAACTATACATTCATCTTGTCACAGTTCCGTTAAATAAATTTGTTAGCAGATATTCATGTATACATACAATCGAAACGTTTAAATTTCTTATTCGGCTGAGAAAAAGGCGTGGTTGACTATGATAACTATGCCATGGGATTCTGCATAAACGATTAGTAACTCCACAGTCTACGTTTGAATTTGAAACTTTTTCAGTACATAAATATCCTTCTTATCAACTCGACTCCTATAACCGTGGCTAGTTCGGATTGACAAAGAGTATCGATATTCCTGTTAACGTCAATCGCTATTTCTGAACATGGAACTTTGGCATCTATACTTTCTGTCATTTGTGCATGAACATACTCTAATTTATGTAGTATATTACTTAAGATGAAACGAGGGTATTAAATTATCTATTTCTGTAACATGGATCCCTTACATATTAAAAAGTTAACTATAGTAAGGTTTCCAAATCATATATTGAGTAAGATTATACTTCATTGTAATCCAGTCGTACTTATAAAAGTTTCATAATAATACCAATAAGTTTGTTGAACTATGCATTTCGACATGATCAATTATATGTGACTTTTAAAAAGTGAGTGTTATGCATGAAGTTTCGATCCCATAAAATCTCTTCCTCCTTCTCCTCTCGTTTACCTACTGTCCTTCCGTAGTTCATGATGGGTTAGCAAAGTTATTTCGACTCTTAAATATAACCTTGTCGTCAAGCGTTGTTCATGAATGAAGTTTTACTGATTCATTGCGTGCGAAGTGATCAATAGGCTAGATAATATTTCTTCATCACGTTGGTGAGAACCACAAGATAAACATTTGAACATTCAAATTCAAATGTACTTCAATGTCTTTTATCCTAGACGATTATGTACAATACAGTCTGTAAATGTGAACATGTATTTTCAGCTCGGACTTTCAGAATTTCTTTCCGCAAAATGTTGCCATACTCACAAAAGAAACGTAATAAGAAATTAACAATGATAAGGCATCTTCGATCGCATGGATTGCGTTCGGAATGGAACAATAATTAATGTATGATGTATATTTCTATTAATATATGTCCCTACTAGAGGTTATTTCAGAATTTCCATTGCTACATACAGTCTATTCATTGAACTTTAGTAAATCAATGTTATGAAAAGTGATGGATGAAACTTTAAAGAAAAATATATTGTATACGTTTGAGCAATGTGTGAAAAAAAGTTCTCTATCCAAATCGAATGAATTATTAAAACATGTACTCGTAAACTTGAGTGGTGAAAGCGTATCCTGATCTTCAGATCATGACATAAAACTTTCCTCAATTATCTATCTGCTTTTACGTGTTATTTTATTATTCTCAATTCATAAAGGAAACTGCACGTATCGCGCTTCTTCCTAGGAAACAAGCGGTATCCAAGTAATCACACGATGGAAATTTTGACCTTCTCCTTTAATTCGGAAAATTTTACGAACTCCTTCTCAATAAATAAAAAGCTGGCAAGCTCATAAAGATCCGGCGTTTTTTACATGATCGTTTTTACCAAGATATTTTCATACGCCAAATTTCACAACGAAAAATGGACAAAAGGATTACACCATTTTCGGGAAGGTTATAGTTCTCCTCAGAAAATGGTTTCGTAAACTTCCGTTCCTGCAAACATGTGTATTTTAATTCCTAGAAGCCCTCAGAAGTAAAGTAAGGGGGAAGTGGCCCCTGGCCAATTGAACATCTTTATTTTTCTACCTTTTATCGTGTTAGAAAATGTTTTATACATTCTACAAATAAGTATGTGTACACCGCGTGTAGAGACAAGAAACAGATTCCAAAAGTCAACCTGGCTGGAAGATAGCATGTGAGTATCAATTTTTATTTCCTATGTTTCGCAGAAACGCGGGGAGTAAAGTGATCTCCAGTAAAATTTATTATCCTGGGTAATCACATTCTCATTGTGTGTAAACCCTTTTTTGTCTTTTCTTTGCTCCGTGAAAATAAACTAGGCGGAAGCGTGAAAGTGAATTTCCTAGTAAAAAGGTGTTTTATGTGAATGTCAAAAAAACAAAAAAATCACATGGTCGGTACACCCAAACGAGTGTAGCGGTCTAGTAAATTATGTCTTCATAGAGGATTCACTCGTTGTTGCGCCCTTGAAGGTGTCAAATTTAATAAAATGTGATCAGATTCATGCTTCCGTTGGATTTCCCTTTGCTTTTTATCATGCCTGTGCCCACATCGTTTGACTGGTACACGAAAAAGAACCCTCGTAGAAGTCCCAGTCAAGAACAGAGAAATCACTGTTGCATGCGCTCAAAACAAGGGGCTCCTTTGACGTAACGAAAAATCGCCGAAACAATTTTTCCTCGCATTTTTGCTTACACGTGAAAAACAGGAAAAATGGCAGTGACTAGCCTGAACTGATGAGATGTTTCGCACAGCTAGCTGAAAATTTCAGTTTCCAAGTATTACGTATTTCACTGGGAGAGAAATGGAAGCCGTCCCTGGACTAGATACAAAAGTATCCCTGGAAGAAATCACGGAAAGGTGTGTTTGCTCTTTGCACTGCTACAGGGTTTCCTGAATGTGATTCTGGAGTCTGCAGTATTTTCAAAACCAAAGGATTCAACTACATTTCAATGACAGTGTTTAAAATTTCTATAGCTTGTTCTATTTCCACAAATTGTTTGAACGTGATTGCCGATACGATGTAAAACAAGAGGAGCATCCTGAATGCATCCGCTTTTGAATCACATGCATACTCTAAATACGACATTTGTTATTGGCTACATGTCTATCTATATACTACAAAAAAGGCGCAAGTGTCACACTTCCGATAAGTAGATTTTTCTGTTGCTACTTTACCATTTCTTAAATGGAAAGTTTTGCAACCAGTTTTCTCTCAATGGATTTGTTTCTTTTTTTGTTTTTACAATTCACTTCAAAGCAGTCAGCCAGCGACTCGTTGTCAGCATCGTGCATAAAAGAGTAAGAGCGAAAGACATTTTAGAACAGGAACTTTCACTAGAATCTCAAACAAACTGCAGATATGTGAGGTACGGGTTTCCCCATCAGTCTTGTCTTTTCAAAAAAAGTGCATACAAAGCAGATAACATGCTGTGTGCCTTGTCACGTACATGATTTTAAGAGAGGAAATTGTTATTTCAACCTGCCTAAACCTATTGCAAAGTTTTGATAGCATGTATATCGTTTCAAATTTAGTTTGCGCGTTAAAATTACATACGTGCAGAAATATATGCATTGCCTATTTTTAAAATACTGAAAGCTAGGTATTCAGGATGGTATGGTACGCAAAATACCACTCTAATGTCTATATTTCATTTAATTTACCAGTTTTTTTGAAAAAAATAATTAAATGAAAGTATCACAGTATCATAAAAATTTGAAAGTGATCATTCACCGAATTATGTATAAGCATAAACTATGTATAAAGATGTTTTAGAGATGTTTATGTACATTTCATAACTAAGTCATGTTACAATAGGTGAAGACAAATGACCTCGTTCTTGTTCCTTCCTACAAAGTCTCTCTGGGTGAAGACAGAGGTTTATTTTTAGAACAATAGGTGCACTAATGATCATTCAATGTGGCAGTCCAAAGGAACACTAGACGTAGCGGAAGAAGAGACTTCTGTTTTTTCAGGTCCCTTTTGAATAACATTAGACAAGTCGACAGGAACTCGGAAAGTAGAAAAGAGAAGAAAAAAAAAGTGTCATGAGTGCTAAAGCATAGGTCTTTATTCACACTACTGATTGTTATATGGGTATAGTTGTCACCAGTGATCACTTTAAATGTGAGTATAGTATAGTTTCTGATAGTTGTACTGAAATAGTTGGTCCTGGAGTGAAAAAAAGTGTAGATGGATGAGTGACGGGAATTAGAGTTACGAAAAGAAATCTTCGCAAACCTTTTTTATTCGTAGTCTTGCTGGTTTTCTCCTCACGGTGTGAGTGTGATGAATCTAAAAAGAGAAGGAGAAAGTGAACGGATGTTAGGGAAAATGTCCCCAGGGTGTTTTTACAGCCTTCTACTCATCATCTGCGCGTACCTTGGCAGTTTTTTTTTTTTTTCGTGACACGCTGTTTGTGCTTTGTCCACAGGAAGCTTGAGCAGGCTCATCTATTTTTGTCGTGAACAGAAAAAAAATCACCAAGGAAAGTTATTCCCGTTTTTTCGATAAAGATTATCCTTATTACACTAGTTTCCATAGGTAGTAAAAATTCTGGTTTTTGTTGTCTTTTGTTATAATCCGTACAATGTTACATGTTTTATTAGTAGTTTGGCAGTCTACATATGCGCTAGAAAAGAAAAGGAGAAACAACGGTATAATTTATGTTTACAACTTGAAAATATACACATGCATATATATTAATTATATGATGCTTCCTAGTAGTACTCTGCGATTCTAAAAAGGGCCATAAATCATGCTTAAAAATTTTGATCTGTAAACTAAAAGTTTTCTGTGGAGTCCCCTTTTTCTATTTATAGAGATGGACCAGTAAATTGGTATAAAAAATGAGCAACGTCATCGCATTATCAAGATGCATAAAAAGCGCCATATCCATGACTGTGTTTGTTGTGGAAATTCTAAAAATAACCACGAGAAAAAGAGAAAGTGGCCCACGAGACATAGAAACAAGAAAAAAGGAAACAATTCACCAATAAAATAACCTTATTATCAGGTAAGTAGAGAAACTGTTCCTATAAAAGGCTCACCAAAGTTATTGAACACGTTAATACAATTTTTGGACACGTTTTTTTAAGATGGGACATAATAATCGAGAAATCCGTCCTAAGAGAAATGCGTTGGATATAGTGTCACGAAGTGAAGGTACTGATGACGTAAGTGCTAACTACGAAGACGTAAGATTCACAAAGCTACATTGGTGAATTTCCTATTGTCCAACAAACGTACGTACTCATATGATTCAATCCTACATGGGGAACGGAAATACATAAAACGTTATTTTCACCATATTTATGGAATAAGGATTCTCAACAAATGCAATGTATATTACAGAAAGGGGATTGAGTGGTACCGCGTTTCGGTTAAATTCAAAGCTGTTATTATACTCATCCGTTCCTAAAAATAGAGCTGGTTCAGCAGGTGGTACAGATAAATGAGCCCATTTTTATGCTAATGACGTGTAAAGGTAAATAATAACTGCGTGCACACACTCAGCCTAATCTTATTAAAGTGTTTTCCACATTCTAGGTTTTTATAGTAGTTTTAACGAACTCAATGGGTACATCTTTGAGAATCCTCGGTTTAGTCATTTTCTCACAAAATGCAGAGCAGGAATGTTACCAAAGAGGGTTTTCGGTTGTTGATGTTGAGCACAATGTTTTGGTGTTTATACAACACGTAAATCAACTTTCACTTGTATTTGCATGATATTTGCATGATAGATATATCCGCTATAGTTATGTCTCAAAGTATGCGAAAAATCATATATTCCTATTCCTATACTATAATGAGAGTTTGTAGCGTTACTTGTTTTATGTATTTATTCATCAAAAATAAATACTTAATAGAAAGTAAGAAATAGCACATTCGTTGAAATTGAATAGATATGAGTTTGTATTGAATGTTTATGAATTCTCTCCAGAAGTTATCAAGAGACTTGTTGAAGTATTAAAATAAAAAAGAAAAAAAAAAAATCTTAGCTTAACTTGATAAGGCATATTATCTTTCTTTACACTTTTCTACTCGATGAAAGTTATCCCATTAAAAGTAGTTGTTGAGATTATTGCAATAGTGTGATATTACACGGATTTGTGCTTTTCCTCTTACAACCTGGCGTAATGGCTCATTTATTTCCCATAAACGGACAAGTCCAGCAGACTGTTACATTTTAGAAAAAGTATCGTTACCCGAGTTATTAAGCACTATAAACCACAAATTTTCACTACATTAAGTCATGCAACTTTTGCGTGGGAGGTAAGAGATGGTGTGATAGGGGTACGATATGGCTCGTTGACTCGTCGTTGAAAAGACCTTGTAATTACGTTTTTTCTACTTTATAAAGCTAACACCCTTAATAGTTGATAAAAAATAACATTACTACACAAAAAACAGTCGTCGGGTTTACTGCGTAAATTGATCCTAGACCGCAACATTTTCGTTTGCCTCAAGAAAAAGCGTGACACAATGATGTGTCATACTTTTCTCCAATCATAGTATAGTATAGTCAACTGTGTACTTAAAGTCTTCTTTCAGTAATATTTTCAGTAATAAAATGCAATAGTGTATGCTTGATAGCCACACTTTGGGTAGCATATGAGCAGTGTAACTATACGTACTATCACCGACGGCTTCAGCGGTGCCGAAGAATGAGTTTTATGAGCAGTGCATCAAGTGTAGTAGCAGACAGGTTAGAAAACTTAATTTAAATTCTTTTGTTCACAATTCTATGTATGATGAGAGGTTTTTTACTATTACGATTATAAACAATTATAATTATATCACTAAGTCCGCCTAGGCCTTCCAAGTAAAATTTTTAGATTGAGCCTTTTAATAAAATATTTCTGAAAGAACCTAACACTGACTTAGTAAGAAAGAAGGAGTTCAGCAACAGCCACTGCTATCGTGTCTGTTAGCTAATTCACGCTGCAAAACAACAGGTTCTGTGTACGAGTAAAAGCTGTTAAGCCACAGCTACAATGACGAAGCGCAAGAAGAAAACGCTAACAAAAAAGCAAAAAAAAAAGGAAAATGATACCATTGAAAAGCCCTAGCAGAGAGCTTTCCAATCTCACTTGCCATGTCCTACTGCAACACCCAAGTTTACCACTGACCCCTATCCTGAACTTGGCCTATCAAGCTGAAAAGCAACAGGAATCTTTCTAACAAAAAACATCGCTCCACCGAGTTTGAACCAAATCGGCACAAAAAAGAAAAGTTGGCCCCTGACCTCGGCCCTTAGGTCTGACTAATTATGCTTAAAATCAATCGAGTTCTTGCCCATGACCTAAGGTTTCACTGTACCAAGTTTGGTCCGAATCGGTCCAAGTACATGGGCTGTATAGCATTCACAGACAGACAGACAAACTCATGGATATGGTGACTTGCTGAACATAGTTCAGCCTCGTAATTAAAAGACCATCCTCGCTGGCAAAATTGTATTTGTAACATTTGCATAGCATTCATTTTGAATCGCGAATACTCTTTGTGTTGTGGGTCAGATGATGGCTCTCACCACATCAAACCCCTCATCATCATTTTAATAGTCATAACGGTATAAGATATCGAAGGTCCAAAGGCCTTAATGTGTATCTGACGACCATCGCTTCACCTGGCATTGGAAGTTTGAATACTACGATTTTTGTCATTTTTTAAGCATTTGGTCCTTTTCTGGTTTACGAAATATTCGAAGAAATAATTATTTTTGCGGTGTTTGAATTTGAATTGAATTTAAACATTTTCAATGGTTAACCTGGACTGCGTATATTTTAAATGGCAAAAAGTTTCCTTTCAAGCCTCGTTGAAGAATAGCCTTAGCGTTCAGAACGCCTTATGCATGGTTTTTTCGTCTTAAACATTTTATGTTTCCTTGACATTATAGTGGCTGGAGCTAGAGCTACCCTGAAGGGTGTTGTTATCATAAAAGCTATAAGCAATAATATTTAAAGACCTGTGTGGAGTGTGGAAGAAATCTGCCCAAAAGCATCTACATATTCACGTTCCTTGAGAACACATAATTTAATTCGCCGGATGCCTGGAGATTGGAAGGATTTAACTATGTATCATAAAATTTTTATAGAGACACCAACTCACATTAAAATCCATAAAGTAATAAGTCTGAGCATCCCATAATATTGCTATTTTGTATTTTATTTGCGTGTCTGCAAGCACAGCTTACCATATCCGGAAACACATGCTATTCAAGTTATAACCAAACTCCAAGAAAACCGTTTTTAGAATAATGAGCTTCGATAGCCTACCATATAAAGGCCTGATAAACTGGATTAATCGCAGCCTCATGATGTTCATCGAAGCTCGAAGTACAGAAAATGCTGCAATTTTATCTTGAGAAAAATCATGAGCATAACACTAAGCATTATTTTTTGAAGAAATATAAAGTAGCAATATAAAGTGAATTTAAATCCTACCGAGTACTTTACGACTGAGAAAGCTTTTTCGTGTTCAAAGTATACATAAAAAATGCTGGAGCAACTGTAAACTGTAATTACCTAGGTACCTGCTTGCATTTACATTTTAAAATTTAAGCACCAAGGATAAAATGATTTTTGGCCTTGTGAAACCTGGCGAGGAAATTTATAAGAGAGATGTTGGGAAACTTCTTTGTATAAGGGTTACTATGACTAAAATCCAATTAATTTTCCTACATAAGTGAAAACAAGGATTCTGGCTTAGCATTAAATGTTAAGTTATGTAAATAAATAGAAATGGAATCCATTTAAAATTAATTAGCATATTTTACGGAAGTGAAATGTCAAAGTGCTTCTGGCCTTTTATTGAAAGCGTTTCCAAAACTCAAACATTACATCCGCGCACTGTCTAACTCAACTTTCACCCGTTCAATTCAATTCTCAATCCAGTGAAAAACATGTTACATTGGTGCTTAACAGATTTCAACCAACGTCATAAATTGTTTCCTCAAGTTTCCGTGAACCCTTTATATATAATTGTTTTCAAAAACACTGAAAGGTAAATATTGTGGTTGAAGAAAGTAATAATGTGTTTTGATCAACCTTTAAAGCGACACCCTTTGTATTCAAAACTTGTATTTACCTTGCTGAAAATCATCTTCCTTCTCCTACATCCTAACTTATTGCTGTGTAAAAGGAGCATGATTAGTTAAAGTCGTCACAATAGTTGTATTTTTTTATCTTGGGCTTATTATGATCTATGTCCTCATCCTAGTTAGCTTTCTGAACACACAAACTTTTAATAGCTTGTGTCCAGGGGATACCAAGTAAGCCAGGAGTGAGTGGTATTGTATTTGATATTTCTAAAAATAGCAAACTACTGTATTGAGTTTCCACACATGTGTATCAACTTTTTTTTGTATCTGTCAGCTGTCATGAAAAAGGAAAATGAAGTCCTGCTCAGTTTCACTTTATTAGGCTCTTACACTAACATCTCGGCCTCGCCTCGCTGATCACTGATCAACTCGTTCGCTAAAAATAGAGTGGTGGCTTAAGCGGGACGACATAAGATCTACGATGATTACTGCAAACAGAAAAGCTGGGAAGGGAGCACTCAAGGCTGCAGTCCTTAATTTTCCTTTTTCGTAGGCAAATAAAAACCAGAATGAAAGGCTTGCACTTGTCTGGTACAAACGAAAACTGGAAGAAAGGACTCCGAGTTTGTCTTACCACGGATACCATCACCGCCAAACCTAGCCAGCATGAAGGCTCATCTTTATAATACCTTTATCGCCTCACACGTTATTAACCGATTCCACTAGACCTTTTACCACTTTAGAATGCTTTCTTTCAGAGATTTTACCTGTGGAAAGGGAGGAGGGTATTAGAGGTAACAGCAAGAGAAAATAAACTTTTATATACAAATGCTTTGTATTCACATATAATCCCTGGTGTGATGCCCCCCATGATGTGGTGTAAGTGGAATAACCCTCATTACTTCTTTGATGTATGGAAAATTCAAAATGCAGCATACTTTATTCCTTTTTTGGAAAAATGGAACGTGTCTGAAATTTAATTTAAATATTATACTTAAGCTTACACTTTTAATGCCCAGGTGAAATTCTTAACAGAAACTCGCACAATTTTATTGCATTGCATGGAGGAAATCTCGACGTATCTTCAATTTTTGCTTACGCAAGCAAAAAAAAAAAATAAATTACAGCGCCAGTGTCTATTCTACACCCTGTCCTTTCTTGGGACAGTAGAAACTAGTCCATGTCATACATATTTATGTAAAAACCTCAAAGTAAAAAAAAATAATAATACAGAAGAGAAATGTGACAAGTACCTCATCATTTTCAAATGACCCATATTTTTCGGCACTCCTGTGCAGAACACCAGGGAGAAGTAGGAAAAGTTCATGGAAGAAAAAAAAGTAAGCTGAAAGACATTATTTCGGCATATCGTGAGAGCACATGTGAAACCTATTTGATGCAGAGCGAACGTTAGGGAGGTATATGCCATGTAGCAAAAAAGAAAGTCGTAAGCGTACGTACGTCACAGTTCATTCATTTTCTTGTACTGCTCCATTCACAAATTTGCATGAAGGCGAAAAAGGAATTCAGCATGATTTTTTTACTTCAGGTACCAAAAGCTTTACTTGTTTATATGCGAAAAGAACTCTCTCACGAAGGCATTTCCTTTCGGACGAGGAAACAACTTGGCCACTAGTTATAAAAAAAGGTTACTTTTCGGCGATTTTCCGAGAAAGTTTTATGAATTAAAATGTAACGATTTCTTCCGTTTCTTTCCTGCTGAAATGAAAATTGGTGTAGAGTACACCAATTTTAGGTAGACACTGCCTTTCGTGTAGGCTTAAATGTTGCGAAATATTAATAATTATTACCACTAAGGAGTTCTGAAATGCTTAAATACTTAATAATGATTCTGAAAGATCATTTCGTAAATACTTTGTCATGATGCCTAAGCTAAAATCCACTTTTCTTTCTCTCTGCAAAGTATTTTTATTAGGTTTCCCCAAAAACGTTCTTCTTTTCTTATATACCTTTGTGACGCGCATCTCGTGTCGCACGAAAGAAACCACCACAAAATTTACTTCTTGACACAGTATTTTAATCCAACTACAAACCAGCTTATGATTATGATTACATACATTCAAAACAAGTCAGCTGCTGTCATGCTCACAGAAACCATTTTTCTCCTGTTGGTTGGTTGTCCAACCTAATGGTTGTCCTCCTCATTATCATCAAAACATCTACAATCTATGAAATGTAACAGTGATGTAGGTAAACCATACTTCACTTTGTATAAAACAATATTATCGCGTCAGAACTGAAAAGAGGGAGAGAAAACCGACCACTTTCATCTATCACCATCAACACGAGCACTCCAACTCAAAATAGCAGAGACAAAAGCACACAAACAGACATAAAACAAAAAACCCGTCGAGTTTTTCGACCGTTTCGGTAGCAAAGTCAAAGCATAAGTTTACTTTCGTATTGTACAAGTCTTCGCATAGTGTTAGTTTTAGGTCCGCAACTGAGATACACATCTTTCTTTTGCTCATTCATTTCTCAACTTGGCCTTTCCCGAGTGTGACTTTTTGCTTTTCATTTAGAAAAATTATGAGTATTTCCCTAAAGCCCTCTCCGCCTACCACCGCGTCACACTTCTCGGCTACAATCATCATCACTTTTATACAATTCTAAGACTTAGCATACACTCTTTCTCTGTTTAATATTGCTCTTTTGCGCTATTTTTGCATGAGAATTTGGCCTTGTTCCTTCCTTTTTCTCTGTTGCTGCCGCAGTTTCCTACTACATACTAGTTCTTTGAGCTGTACGGTACGATAAGTGAATGAAAAAGTTTTATTTTCCCAATTGTCGATCTATATATGTTATAGATGAAAGGTAGTGTAACAATGTACACGAGTTCCTGTGGCGGGTTTCCATATGGTGAAGGTAGTGGTTATAAATGGCCATGTAACTATTTTTAGCCTGGCATTCCTTACTTTTTATAGCCTTCCGTATTATTTTTGGAAATCCAAGTCGTCCGAGTTCGTTCTACCGGCCTGGGAACTTTAGGTAGCTGTAGGTAGAAGCAGTGTCATATTAATGTTGGTAACAAGTTGTTATAACATGAAAATTATGCGGCTATGAATACCATTTATGTTACCTGGGCTGTATACCTAATAGCCTGGATAGGAGTAATGATAGAGACAGAAAATTATATAACATGCCCAATAATATCATGTAACACCACGTTACAGCTACCTCATTATGTGGCCATGCAACGGTCGTTTGGCGGGTTAGCGAACAGCCTCTGCTGTCTCAATTTATTATGGAAAATGGGTACGGCTTTCAAAAACTGAGGTGCAACTAACTACTCTAGCACCAAGCCAGATAGAATTTGTTTCAAGCTCCAAAGTCTTTAGAAGAAAGATGTTGTGTACATTTAAATGGGAGACATTGCGGACTACATACGTAATTACTTTGGCTCCGATAGCTCACAAAGAGTTATAGTCGCTTGCTTGCTGGAGTCCTTACGAATAAGTTTGAGTGTTATATTGGCATTCACTGTGTTAAATCTTTTTTGAAAACGTGCCTGCGTTGGTGTGAGAAAGAGAGCTATTTTTGGGTAGACCTACTAACATCTCTTGGTACCTAGCATATTCCACCTGCGCGCTCAAACATGCTCGAACGTATTTTAAAAGTTTACACTTGTCTAAATAAAATTATGCCCACTACCCTCTTCGAATTCAAGTGGGACATTTCATTCTTGGTTATATCCGGCGACGCGATATGATAAAATGCTTCAAAGCAACACACATAATTGTTATATACAAAACTAAACGTGAGAAGTTTATTGGCGTGAGAAGTAGAAAAAGAAGACAAAAAAAGAGAAAGGTTATCCAATACTTAACACATAACACTGTTGACGCCTATCTTTCTTCCTCGCTATTTTCTCAGGGCAAATATACACGAAAGGATAAATGGTCGCGACTTCTAAAGCAGTCGTAGCAAAAATAGTATCCCTTTCACACCTCGAGTAAACAAATGGCAGCTTGCGGGGGTGTCAAGAGTGAAAGAAGATGTGAGATGGCACGTTTCAAGCCGATTCTAAGAAACAAAATTTCGGGCTAAATCGATAGCTTCAAAACAAGATCTTTTGACAATATGTTTTCGAAAAGAATTTGGTTAAACTTTGATTGCAACAAAGTTAAATTTTCCGAATACCAACCCAAATATTTTCATGTCATGATTTAAAAAAGGAGTTTCAAAGCACAAAATTAAGCTCAAGTCGTTACAAGGGTTTCGCATCCAATACTGGACTACGAAGCTATTTTTTGCGCAGGAACCGTGAAATCGACATTTACGAGGTATCGGAAAACATTTCGCAGCAAAAATGAAAAATGTATTTAGCCTCAAAATGGTCAAACCGATCTGCTTAAAAAAATAGTTTCACCTCAGCACATGCATTTCAATACATATAAATTATTATTTCGCATGTACGTTAGGAAAAACCATGGAAAAACTTGATTGTACGAGAAATTTCATGATCCGTGAATTCAGAAAACGGTATAGAGACCCACTATTCACTATTTATTTTGTTGTTTATTGTTGTCGATTGTACATAATAATGTTTTCACCTGCCCAAAAAAAATGTTACCATGTATGAATGATTCTTTTGGTTCTGTAAAACATTATAGTCGCACAAGAATTGGAAGGCTCTCTAGTTGTAAATAATGAAATGCCTTCAATAGTATAAAGCGGAGTCCCTTTTAAGTCTGGGATTCTTAGACGCGTGTAATCGTAATGTTTGAATAAGGAAAATTTACTGATATAGAACATCGCAATCATGCTCGTTGTTTTTTATACTGCCCATTTAAAAATCGTATAATTATTGACAAGGAGCCCACGGAGGTGAGATTTTGGTTTGATTCGTGGGCTGGATTAGAAAACTTTCACTCAACATAAAGAGCAGTATTTGATTTCCAATTTACTTCACAAAGACATATGATATTTGAGTTACGAGTAAAATTTTGTTAAATGATTAATATTGTACTCAAATACGTGGTAATTTCTTGTTGTAGACTACGCTCACTGTAAAAGGTATATTGTGTATTCTCGTGTAGAATAGAATAAGTATCGTATACATCAAGTTTTGATTATGAATGATCGTATTATAAGTTGCTTCAAACCCGCATATGCCTTTCAGCATACTGCTTACATAAAGGAAAACGCTTAGCTTGGTTTGACCAATACAACGATGGAAACGTACCAGACTTTATTTAAATTCGTTTATACGAATGCAAAACGAGCTTCCAGCTTCCGCATAACAAGCCTAACGGGGTATCGAACTCAGAAAGTTGAAGTCAGTGACTACTTACTCAGTGAAAGCCAACCAGGGGCAACCGGAGACTTGTGATGGAAAAAAGGTTGCGTTTTTATTTCGTTACCGTTGATGGAGTAGACATTCTTGCTATGCATGAACTTGGTTGGAATTCTAATACCTAATTAATTAACCTGACAGTCGTTTCGTGTTTTCTCGAAATGTGCTGTCATAAAAGTAGTCAAGCAGAGCTGTCGATCAAACCGCAGCTCGCAGTGAACCTGAATGATTGAAATAAATTTCATCTGTTGCATCATCTCAAGTTCGACGGTAAACTGGAAATGATGTGTACGAGAGGCTAACTCTGAAAAGTATTTTTGGATGCTAAGTTTGGAAAAAACACTACCTATACAATATGCATAATAAATGCCTTAGACGGCCTTTCAATGATTTCCTTCGTTTTATAGGGACTGAGGACATTTCCAAAAATCCAAGCTCCAGATGACGTTTTTTATTTTGAATTCTTAGACTCATTTTATGCATGACATTTTACAATTTTCCGTCATACTTTAAGCCAAGTGAAATGGTAAATAAAATCATCGCCATAACGATTTGCTCGTTGGCATTCACTTTCACTTTACATTATTATGCTTTAACTTTGCAAATTGGGATAGAAATTTTGACCTAGATCGTTGTAATGCGCAACCCACCAGGCAGACACAGATTTGCCTATCGTGAAGCTGAATGTGACGTCTCGTGTGTGTATTATCAACGCTAGTAGCACTAACTTGTTTAGTCGTGTTGATTAATTTTGATTGAACATAACTTGAGTGTTAACTCCAAGAGTATCCCTACAAAGCTGATACAGCTATTAATAAAGTACACGTATTATTGCATGTAAGTGTAAGATTACAAGGCTAATCAAGTGGCACCTTTAACTGTACAATATTTTGGATACGCATAAAAAAAGACATTAAGGATGGAGATGAGTCCAGTCATTCTAAATACATCTACAACATTTCAAAGTACTTTGATTGTTCTTGCAAAAATTTGCCACAGAAATCCTGGCGAGATATGTTCACATTTCAGCAAGTATGCGAAAGGTACGAAAAAACTTTCGAAACAATGCTCAAAATCAGAAAACGAAGTAAAAGTCCTTCCTTTGAATATACTGCACTGCAACTACCGATTTCAAACAACAATGAGCTAGCTCTGTCGCCATCTCACATTTACTCTTGAAGCAAATAGAATTATTTATTTGCAAGTCAATCTTCTTCATCAAAAGCAAGCTAAACCTGTGTTAGCCAACCTAAACTCTTAGCGGATGCACTAAAAGTGGTACCACGTTTATCGTCCCACAAAATACCTGTTGTCGTTTCCAATAGGAATTGACACAAAACGACATTTTATCCTCTCACCAGCTACTTCTAATAAGCACACATTACATGTGTTAATGCACATTTAGCAACTGCCTGGTTTCATAATTGATAGCTTACACACACATAGTTAGGCAATCTGGCATTCGTTTTAGGGCCACACAGCCCTTCCAAGAATTTTATTGTGCAAGTATTGGTGCCCATGGAAAAGTTATTCATCATTAAAGTAGCGAGAGAGAAAATGTGTGTAAACATGTGCATAAAGTAAAACTACTTTTGCTAGCAAAAAAAGTTAGTTTAACGAACCCATTCAAGCCTGGACACGTCGTATTACACATCGGTCTCGGGTTTTCTCTTTGTTTGTATTTGTTGTTAAAAGCTACATAGCCCGAGAAAGAACAAGTAGAAAATTGCATGTGACGAGAAACAAGAAATGCAAACATTTTTTTATTACTGTATGACGAAGATGGGTGACGATATGCTGTGGCGAGTCATGGTCATACGTCCATTTTAATATAATAATATAATCAACGCACAGAACCCCAACCTCGCGTTACTTTCAATTGAATAAATCGCGCTATTCTTTTGAATTTATTGGAGGACTTTTCAGTCATAAAAAGCCACCTACAGACTTAATGTAAAGAGTCATCACTTTTTACCACCCACGCATCCATGCAATCAGGTCCTCTTCCTTTTGTAATATCGTGAAGTCTTGGTGAAAGTAAGAGTGGATATTATACAAGTGCCCTATGATTATGGACTTTTTCAATAAGTGAAAATCCCTTTTGTACATTGCCCTTGTTGGCACTTCTACTTTATCGTCTTCTGCAAGCAAGTCTTTACAAAACAACTAGTCATTCAAGCAAGCAGCCAAGTCATCGAAATCATTCATCATCACCAACATCAGTACACATTATCATCAGTCATACAGGAAATGAAAAGAGGGAGGCCAACCGGGGAGCAAATCAAATGGGGGAATGTAAGAAGTTTCATAGGGACTAGATACAAGATTAACCACTTCGCAGAATGGAAATAAGGAATTCAGCTGAGAAAGGTATGTACATACCTATATTGTTTACTTGTCCGGAGTCGAAAGTTATTGTTACACGCGATTTCCATAAGGAGCTGTGGATCATAACTTACCTACTAAGGATGCAAATAATAAGCTGACGAATATTAGGCAATCACGAGTGGTTGACTCAAGCTTAGATGAATTGCTGAACTGACTCATTTTTGCCCTGGAAAGCGTAATAAAATCCTATGAAATGAGTCATTCCAAAAGTTGACGACTTTCTCTATTTGCAAAAGTCCACCTAAGGCTTCGTATGAACCTTAATGCATCTTTTGTTGATGAGCACACAATCCTTTCGGACCAGTAAACATTACTGACGATTTCTGAGCGTTTGGACGGTGACGCGAACCAAATACAATTCCACAGAAGTAATAATATCCACGTGCAAACCTTGTGGATTGAGTTTAATGATTGCGTGATGGCTTGCAATTTGCAAACCTAAAATTGACGACTTCACGAAAATAAAACATGAAAATTTGAGAATTCCAGGTAAGTGGTGAAATACCGAAGTAAGCTTGCAGAAACAAACAAGTTCGCTCCATTACTACAATCGCGCATCATGTAGTCGATTATGCTGCTGCTTGTAGGGAAAAATCTATTTTTTTTTCTCTTGTTACATTTCTCCCATGTAATCAATAGTCATTACGATTTGAATGGTAGTAGCATAGAAGTATCATTATAGCTTAATTCAGGAGTAAATCAAAGGTGCAAATAACCTGTTAATTATTGTTGCATGTGTTGGGTGGGATTTTAACGGGGACTATCACTGTCGTAATCATGATGACGTTTGGAAGCCATTCTTGTGACTACATATGTATGACAACCAGTGTGCTCTTTTTAATCTCATGGATATGTTACTTTTGCAGCTGGTAGCGTATAAAACTTTACTAGATAACACGGAAATATCAAATACCGATATAGGTTATAGGTAAAAGGCATTTTTTGAAAATTCATGTCCTGGTTGGTTATTCAGGTGTCAATCACAGAATGTTGAACGTTTGTTTCATCGCTAAGCAAATCTATTACAGATTTTGTAAATCCCTCGAGGAGACTTCAAATTCAACCGGAACTTCTGTTTGGAAACCGTTTTGCATCATGAGGGATGACTTCACTAATTGAATAAAACAAGATGTTTTGATTTTCGTTTGTCTTCATTACATTACATGTAACAAAAATTGCATCATGGCATTTAGGAGTAAGGCGAACTAAAGGTTGAAGTTTGAATCAAAAGCAAATGGTTTGGGTTCATGAGTTCCAAGGGAAACGAAAAGTCTACACTTTATTACATGATTTTTTGGTATAATGCAATAACACGATTATGCGGTATTCAATACATTGAATTGAACATCAATCAATTGAATTGAAGTGTGATTTTTTTTGGCTATCCTAAAATAGTCAAAATCAGCAAAAAAGGATTTACGGGTGGTATGCGTTATAGGTACAACGATTTTTTTAACTATAGGTAAAAACCTCCTGTGGACCAGAGAAACTGAGCTGAAAGCAAAACTTTTAAGCCATTGCGATAATAGGGGGATTTAAATGAGTAACAATCAAAGCACTCGAGAGTATCTTTTGTTTTGTTAGGGATTATATTGAAAAGAGAAAACGAAGGAGTTAATTGCTCCAATGAAAGGATGGAAATGTTGAGAACAAATACTCAAAGGCCGAGGGTGAAATGGATAGCAACATCGATGACCATTGTGCAAAGTGTTCAGTTATTTATTAAGCCCAGCACAGTTGGTTATGGACCGATTGTAAATTGTAGGTTTCTTATAACCCATCACTTAGAAAGAACTGTTAAAAACTGACAAAAAACAACTCGCTCGAGACTTTCATAAATACGTGAACAAAAGATGCTGTTAATATAGTGACACATTTCGATGAAAATCTAGACTTGTTTTTCACAACTGTTTTGTTCTCGGGATAAATTATAATCTCATTGTCCTATTCATTAGTCACGACTGTTGATGTCGTAAGAGCTCTTATTTTATTTCTATAAGCCTTCAAGAAGCAGAATGAGAGTTTGTGAACATGTCACACTCAATGTTGTCACAGTGAACGATTGTTCGTTTTGTTTTCAAAAATGTCCTACGCTTTCATCTCACTAACCTAGTTGACCAATTTTTAGATGTGAAAACATCGTGCTCGTGTAAATGTCACAAAATAAATAGCACAGGATATGCATTATTTTTAATGCAGGTAAGGATATAACTGTCGACTTCCACGTACTATTTAGTATTAAAATGAAATTTTAGTACATAGTACGGTATGGACGAAGTACGAGTTACTTTTGGCCACCGAATTAGTATGTCTGAATACTATACAAATTGTTTTTAGAAAGCTTGCACACTTTTTCTGTGTCTTCATTATTAAGCATTGCTGAGCAATAGGCTTATCAAGTTATTTAGAATCGTCTATCGGTATTGCAATCCCGTTTTTACGACTCGCGTTGGTTCAATTAGTTTGGACATTCGTACACAAATTCCTTTAACATTAACTGTTGTTGCTATGGTTGCTATTGGTCACCAGAAAAAGCTGTTACAGAGATTCAGCTGCTTGACGGTCTCACGTAAAAAGACAAACGAGATGGATTTAATACATTTTAACTTTAAATGAATTGAATTAGTATTAGATGATGCAAGTAGATCTTCTGGGTTAAAAAAATCAATAGCTATTTAAGGTTGGCATATGCAATAACGTGGTCTTATGGAAAAACAAAAAAAGAGAACCTGTAGCAGTCGATTTATATCAAATGGTAATTTAAAAGGCTATAACTTGCTCCAAGCGACGCTTAAATGCGAGATAAAACATTAAACGATTAGAATGAAACATATAAATGGAAAGGAAATGGTAATTTCTTAAAGAAGCAAACAACCAAATGAGGTATGTACCCGGTTACCTGGACATTCAAAATCGTAATTTTTTTCTACGATTTGCGGAAAACTCCACACACAAAAAGGAGCGTTATGACAAAAGTAGTAACGTTTAGTGGATGGTAGATATATTTTCTGCATTCGTAGTATTTTTTACCCTAATTGTGAATAAACTTCATTGAAAATAAGCTCTTTTGCTATTACGTAAAATTTAAACAACACTGAGTTGAAGACAATTTCTCTGTAGCTATTGTAACCGGTACACACATATTTAAATTGTTTGCTTCAACACTTCCTTCAGAAAAACCTGAGTATTTCCATTCCATTTATATGTATCATTCTAATATTAAACCTTACTCATGGTATTCATGGTTTAGAAAAAATCTGTCACATGAAGATCTATGTCAAGTCAATAATAGATTGGCAACAGCGACACGGTAGAAAGGTACAGCGAAATTTACATGTTACCTGAAGCCAATTATTGGTGACATTTTGCTTCGTCATTTTTATACCATTTAAGTTAGTATCGGCATTCAGCAAGGAGACGAACGTGTGTGGTAGCAGCGTTATCGGGATGCTCACAAGTGAAACTTGTCCAGTTCATTTAACAGCACAATTTAAGTTTAGGTGATTCCTTGAGGGGGTAAACTTTTTAGATAATGTGCGCCAGAAAAATTCATAATTTTGCTCGAGTCGAGACTCATCAGCGAAAAAATGAATAAAATTTTACATTTTCGCTACTTTGGAGGTCATATATAGTTTTATTTATAATTATTCCACATTTATCATTGGTTTGATAATGTCTGGTTATAATAAGAATAAGAAGCATAAAAATTCACCAAATGTTATAGTATATTAAATATGTTTGCTTGTTCTTCTATTGTTAATACGTGGAGAAAGCTCCTATTTCTCGATTAAAATGTAACTAATTACTGTTTTTATGATCTGAACTGACTACATATATATAAAAAGTGACTCGTTTATCTTTTTCTTTTCCGCATCACTATGTAAAATGCTTTAAAAACTAATCTCAACAAATATGAACACTGTAAAACTTATGTACGTATGTTTTGCCAGAAGTTTGCAATAAATACCGATTCATTCAAATCCGTAATCCTTCATTCCTAAAATTTGTTTCAAAATAGACCAAGCTGCAAAAATGAAAACAGACAGACACTGGCCAATGGAGAAATAAAAATTGGAGAAACTGCTCCTGCAGTGCTTAGCTTTCAGCCTAAGCCGTCGCTAAACCTGTCACGCTTACCCATTTGGATTCCACTGCTGCGTATACATTTCCAACTCACCCTCCAAAACTGATCGCCCGTCAAATACTTTCAGTATTAACAAATTCTATATTTGAACGGATTTTTACTCACTGTTTCCTGACACACACAATTCATTAAATAGCGCAATCTAAAAACGTAAAGGTTGCCTGTCTGTCCGTCTGTTATCACGGAATCTCACAAAAGCTTTAACATACGGACTTCATGACAATTACTTATTACTGCTAATTTAATATCGCACAAACGTAGTGCTCCATGCTGTACATACGAAGTGCTCCATGCTGCACAAACCTAGTACTCCATTATTCACAAAATTAGTACTCCATGTTACACAAACGTAGTGCTCCATGTTGCAAAAAAAATCCGTCTCACATGTCTCCATGTTTGTAATTGCAGGGACAGATATAAAATTATGACTTTATTTATCAGTTAGGTTCTTATATAACATTCAGATTCATTTGTGGAAGAGAAAAGGAACGCTATACATACTTGATTTGCGATAATTGTAGCAAGTCTTTTATAAAACGCCTCCCGCCTTCAAAAAGATTTCTAACCAATATAGCTGGATGGGTACTCATAGCCTCAGCCTCCCATCTAATTGTAATTGATTCGCAAGAAACTGATATGAATGAAGGGACAGTTTTGATATCGAATATCACGAGGAGTAATTATCCTTAAGCATTAAATTGAAAGCTAGATTTGCTTTGAAATAACTATAAATGTTATTTTGCAAACCCAGCTTCGAAAAGTTGCCCGAACTCTATTTATACCAATATTCAATTAGAACCGGGGCCGTAATGAGAGCAAGTACGGTACATAAGATCGGTGCAAGCAGTGCGCAATACTAACTACTAAGTATGTATTAAGCATATATTATTACGTTCGAAGATTCTACTTGAAACACATTTTCAAATCGCAAGTCGCATCCAGATACTTTGGTGTAGTTATGCCTTTTAAGTGTGTTCATAAAGTATATGAGTAACACAAGCTTATAGAAGGTAATGGGTAGGGCTATGCTATACATCTGTTTATGCGAGCCCATGTAACAGGTACTCAGGAAGCCATATTGCTACTTAAGTGGTATATGATGATCCTCTAAATAGCACCATGGAGCTGCAGTAAACAATGAAATAGATATGAAGGATTCCCCCAGGTGTTAGAGAATGATTTTTACCTGGAAGAGGTAATTTTCTCAAGCTTTTTTCCTTGATGATACTATCTTCAAACTTATATCGCTATTGTTTTTCCTCTACCATCACATTATCGTCACTGTCGGCGTAAATTTCTCGCTAAGTGTTTTAAAACATAAAGAACAAAAGTAGTACTTCGTGAGGGAAAGCGAAACAATGATTTTCTCTTTGTAAAGGCTCATCCATTTTGCACATGTGTAGGCATTTCTTTTTTCGGAAAAGTGATACAATAAATCTCCCGAATACGTTCTTTTTTTGAATGTATTTGTATTGTCACTTTAACTTGAGATATATTCTGATATAGTGCACCGATGCATAGAATGTTTTGTGAGAACATTGATATGCTGCGAAATCAACAATCCCTTTCAAATAAAACACGAGAAGATTTCTCCTTTGGTCTATAATACCGAGAATTCCAGGAAAATAAATGATCATACAAAGAAGAGTCCCTTTGGTTATTCAAGTACACTAGTTCTAGTTCTAGTTAACAAGATAGTTTAAAACATGTTACCGAAGAAAATTGTTCTGAGAAATTCCTGTTCGAATCTTTATCTTGTAGAAAGATTATTTTTCGTCGAACTACATTAGGGAAGGTGAAATAAGGTAGGTTGCATACAACATGTCCTGGTCATTGAATTTTTCCAGCGATTTGCAGACGTTTTCTAACGCAGGTTGGATTTCTAGGAAAAATAATATTTATGCGGAGACACACCTTGCGGCCTTTTCTTAGGAGCGTACCGTCCCCTTTTGCGGACACATGCCCAAGCCAATAAACTCGGAAATCGTCATTTGTAAGAGGCAGTATCAAAACTCGTTTTGGCAAATGAATCCTCTACCATTCCCTCTTTTGGTTTCATACTTACTTCTCGATTGGTAGTTGAAACTGTACAATCATATCAAAATGCCTGACGATCCGCAAATCTCCATGGTCGGCATTTCAATTCATACTAAAACGTCAAATACTGACTCCTATTAGCTCACTGCTACAAGCATAGATTAACTAATAAATAATATAGATAGGCCCATAAGGTTAATTTTTGGATAAAAGTTTTTGTTGATTTCAATGGAACTTGCTTAAAGTTTCCATGTCGTTACTCTGCAAATCAACGTAGTACTGGTACCTCTGAGGTATTTGTTTCGTAAGACAAAGAATACAGCTCATGGGCCTACCATTGGCTACAAGTATCAATACCTCGTAAAACAAACAGATCGAGACGATAATACAAACCGACGCAAGGGAAAATGCGTAAGCAATCTTCTAAGAAAATCACCGTTTACGGTTTGCCGAACGCCAAACTAGTTTACTAGTTTTTTAGCTGAAATCTAATCAAGTTCAGTTTTATGTTGAGTATACAACTTAGTATCTTGAACTATAGACTAATTCTACGTTCTTTCCCTTAATACCTTCAAATCCAAATCATACATTTAAACAAGACTTTTTAATTAAGTATAGATTAGCAAATTGCCAAAAAACTTCTGACTAAAGTCGGTATAGGTAATGATGTATGTGATATATACTGAACTAATACCTGGATCAGCTAGATTTTTACACTGTAAAGTATCCATCGTCGTCCATATCGTGATATCCTGATAACCTTTATGTGAGTCGATGATTATGCTATTTTAGGAATTTTCATTGCATTACCTACGACGATATCGTCATTTTCATCCTTTTCACGTACACTAGTTTTCTTCAGCGATTCTCACGTGTACTCACGTGATGCTCGAGAAATCGTGGGATTGGGATTGTTAAAACAAATCCTTCCTTGCATGTGAACACATAATCCGCTCTAGAAATACAGCACTACAAACAATACATCGCATAAACTGACTTGAATTTTTTACTCACGTAATCTCCATTATGGAGTGAAAATGTGCGAAGTACTATCAGTTTAGTAACCGAAAGTAGGTACTTGTCTAGTCTGATCTGATATAACATGTCCATGACAAACGGAAACTCGAGAAATTGGTTAAATTTCTGCAAATGTAGTATTAATTGAAAGAAAGAAATACATGCATGGTGAGTAGAAGCCAATAATATTTATATTTTATAGAGATTTAATAGGATAGACTATAGTATACACACGATACAGACTTTCTCTGTATACAGGCCTTCCCTACATCTGTATACAGACTTTCTCCATTTACCACACACGACTCCGAGCTATATCTTGTTACCGTATGCCCTTATTTTCAACTTGTGGTGATGCCATTTGAAATTTTTGTGCGTTCCGTTTTGTTTTAGTTTCTTCCTTAAAGCATGCCGTCTATACGTAGCCTCGAAAAGTTTTGACATTCTTATTAGCCTTAGGCAGGATGGTCTTTTCTATACAGGGCATAATTTCGGCTTCTACAGAAAAGTAGACCTTTTGGGTCCTAAGTTCGAGTACCATATTTGATCGGCCCCCTCTTGAATTTAATCGATGAAATGGATCAAGGTTTCCCTTGCAACGATCTTTATGTGTATCAAGAATTGATGATACGTTATGCAATAGAAGGGTTTCGATACGGTATCATATTATTTTCGGCCTAACCAGATTCTAACACGGTAACACGTACAAAATTTGTTTAAGTGAACCTTCGCATGCTGGCATTAGTCCATTTGGGGTTTATTTCTTTCAAGTACAGGGAGCTCAGGAAATATCTCCATATTTATCTCCATTGATAAAATGTTTTCTAAACTGGTTCGACTACTTGAGGTTGTTTGAAATGCTCAAGAAACATGGCTTATTCTTTTAGGTAAACCGAACCACTCGGGGTCTAGTGGCTAGAGCAGTTATCTCAAGTCACGACGATCTCATGTTCGAATACTAAATAAGAGCAAAAATGGTATGGATGAGAGTGTTGAGTTGATAG
>VICI01000532.1:0-36040 GCA_019593645.1 Akabosia matsudoensis | reverse complement strand
TTTAAGTCGTAGTTTAGACATACTTTGTCTGATTGACATGAACTTTTAGGTGTTTTGTTCAAGGCTTACGCTACTTCGGTATTCCGTTGTACCGGTTTATTATCTAGTACCCAGTATTATTGTTGGTATTTGTTATTTATATAGAGCTGCTGTTAACTTTGCATTGATGAGCCGAATAAGGGCAACTATTTTCGTCCAGCTTTGCAGCTATTTCGTAGGCAAAACTTTAATGGCGAAAAGCTTCGACTCAAGAAATGTAGAGTGGGTTTAATTAAGAAATCCTTCATTATGCACAGCAACCCAGTAAACAACACAGGAGCAAGTTTAATAAAAGCCTTGCCCTACCAAGAACTATTTTATCTATCTAAGCTCTCCATAACATACACTTATAAAAACGGTTTAATAACCTTCTCTTAATATTTTATGGTTGACAAGTATAAACATTCGAAAGTAACAGTGTTTCTTATATACAGTGCAGGACACATGCAACTTGTCCGTGCTGCTTTCGGTTCATTAAAATAGGAAAAGTTGTTCGATAGACAATTTGATAGTTTTTATTGTGTTCCGTATTGTATCAAGTGACAGTCACGTTGCAAGAACGTTGACCAGTGTAGGTGCAGCAGCTATTTACGACTGGGCCGGAAAGTGGTGTCCCAAACCAAAAACTGGCCTCATAGACGGTATTACAAGAAATTCATGTTATTACAAAAATTTCTTTTAAAGGAGACTTTAGAGGCGCTTATGTTCATTCAGAAAAGTTCATTGAGGTGGTGTTAATACACAACGATGCTAGGACCGTAAATGAGCCCTTCCCAGAGAAGAGGTTCCTTGAAAAATTACCTATTTTTGTGTTGCATACGAATAGCATAGTAACTTCGCCGAGAAGGAAAAGTATGGTCTAAAACGAAAGTAATGATAATGAAGTAGTTTCTTTGCACGCGTATAACATTGCAAATATTCATAGACAATTCTAAATTATATTTATACTTGTGTGTATTTATATTAAATCATTGTGAGCGGAGCTAGAGTTGCTGCGGACTACAATCAGTGGACACCAGTTTAAGTAACTGGCAGCATAAATCCTAAAGGGTTTTCCGGATTGTGCCCTATTTTATACCTTATTTTACATTCTGAAATCTTCATGTTTTGTAATTCCGAGCACGAAATACATGTATTAGTCAAGAGCCCAGTCGGTTGCAACTTTTTTTGTGACGGTGTTTTTCTGTTTTTCTTCTTGAATCATATTAGAGATTTTGTGAAAGGAAAGGATGAGCAACTTCGAGCAATGGGCAGTGATAAACACAACCATGACAAACAGAAAATGGTGTGAAAACTTATGCTACGTGTGTACAATATAGTGTTGCAAGCATGTATGCATTACACATCAGCAGCTCCTCGCTTGTTGGTTTGGTTATCACCGGGCCACCGACCAAGAACGTGATACTTTCTCCTATCTGTAAAGTATATTATCACAACATTCAGTCATCTGCCATTGTTTAAAGAAGTGGAAGTGAGTCATGACCTGGGGTGACCTAGCTGTAGCTCAGAATCTTTTTACTTCGTAAAATAAGAAATTTTCAAGACTCCCCAATGAGTCGTTTCCTTTTAAAACCTGTTTATTTGTACGCGACTCGCCGGTCTAGCAGCAGTCACTTGAAGGCTACGTAGAAAACTGTGGGCTTATTGGGAAAAGAGCTAAAATGATTCCCATGATCAATGTAGATCCATTAGCAAGCCGTTAAAATGCTTAACCCATGGAGTTGACATTAACCCAGATAGGATCGTGTTTTTATATCTTCGACTCGATGAAATATATGCTGCTGGAGGGTACGTGCGGTTCAAAGTGTCATCGCTCGATAACATTGCGATAGTGTCGATTCCAGGAGAAAGTTTAAGCCAGCGAGAAGGGAAAAAAATGATAATAGATATTGTGGGAATGGTCGTTCCTCGTGTTTTGAAAAGGAATTTATTGAAGTTTTGCGGTGGTGACCATCTGCCTAAAGAAGAAACATGTGCAGGCAAATAAAAAGATGTACAGTTGGTACACTCGTTTCGTAGCGTTAGCTAGAAAATCCACCCATTTTCTGCCTAAGTAAATTTTTCCCTCACAGCTTCAGATTTTTGCTCTCCTATCTAGAAAATCAGACATTCTTCCTTTTTTGTGCAGCGCTGACTAGGTCATTTTTGGCAAATGTGTATCCTTTATGCTTGCTGAAATGTAGCTCTAGAGAGAAAAGTCTTTTGGCGTATGTATGTTAATATCTAGTGAGTAGCAGGAAAGTTACGGACCGGTGCAACAATAATATTAACAATTTATTACTGGGGATGTGGCCAAGACTACCATTAGAGCAAAGAAAATACTGGTTTGCAGCTATCTACAAAGAACTTTCAGTCCCTGCACCTTTACGACTGCCAACCCAAAGAAGGTCTTTGTTCTTCTAAAGAAAAAAATGTGATCTTGGAGACCGCAATTTGAGCACTAGTCCGATGATAGCTAGCTTTTTGGTGATGGTTTTGATATAGTCTGTAGAGCAAGATCTGAAAATTCTAAATACAGTATCCATTAAAAAGAAGACACTTGCCACAAAGCGTAAAGCAAGTTGAAAAGAAAATTTCCTTTTGAATCAATTCCTTTCAGACCTGTTTACCTATCTGCTCTTACACTCACCATACTAAAAGTTTCACTTTTTGACAATACCATCTTACACAGTCCTGCTTTCTTGGGAAAACCCGAAGTGGCAGAATCAGCGTCTTTTCATGGATATGGGAGAGTCTGGAAACAAGAGGAAGTGAACCAAAGCTGGACAAACATATTGAACCACACACTTTGAAAAAAGGCTTACGTTTACCAGAATGGAGGTTACATAGTCTGTCCTATTGCTATTATTCCTCTTGAGTGCAAAATACTGAAAGCTCTAGGAACGAAGAAAGTTGATAACAGAGTGAGCATGTCGCCGGCTCCTTGCGTACGTGAAAACACTCTTGGTGTATTCTTTCCAAGATGTTGTCGCCTTACACGATCCCAACGGATTAGTAGCCGTTATGCATTTGAAACGGAAACTTTCTTCGTGATTACCATCATTAACACAGTTCTTTACAGCCTCTAATCAACCTGTTAAACACGTTCTGTAGAAACAAACTTTTTTCCAAATATTAGCAGCAAGAAAGTTAAACAGGTTGGATGCTGCAAAAAAAATCCATTTAAACTCGTTATTATTTTTAACCTCTAAATTAATCGCGAGAATGCTCTTTCCTATTGTCAGCCACCAGCCACCGACAACAGTTGCCCTGCAAGTGTGTGATTACACCTTTACGCATCCTTCTGAAACTCTCTTCTCCATATCGCTTACTAGTAGCAAAATCTGGCATGAATGTTATTGTCAATGATTTGAGAACACAGCTTTGCAATGCTACGCTTCTCCAAAACATACTTTGCCAGCCTCATGTTTGTGCTTCAAATCCTGCAAGGTTTTTGCAAATCTCGTTTAGGTTTTAAATAACATTTTAATAAATTTAGCTTCTAAATAAGCTTTTCTGACATGCTCCGTGATGCCCAGGTCTTTTTCTCGACAGACGTTTCATATTTGTAAAACCTTATGACTCCATTAACAGTCTACGGTCACCACAGTGTACCACATTAGAATACACTGGGCATAGTAATCTTCCCATGTCTATGTCTGGTGTATGAATGAATGAGACATAACAGAATTTGAGTAAGAAATGGACAAATGGTTTTTTTATATGAAGGAAGGAATTACGTAAAGTCAAAGGTAGCAGATCAGTAAGAGGTGATAATAACATGAAAAGTGGAAGCGAACTTGTTATATAGATACTGCGCTCGAGGGCTGAGAGATTTAGATAAGCAGAGAGGAGATTGTGGTGATGACTTAAAAATTAGCATGAGAATAGGCCTCTTGAGAAATAAGCTTTTGGGGGCATTGTATCATACAAATCCGACCTTCACTTGCAGAAGGCGTCAGAGGTGTACAAAGCAAGGTACAGAATAATATTGTTTGCAGGGATGAACTGATGATGAATGCTTTCACCTAACACGATACCTTCTACAAATTTTGATTTGTGCGAACTTGAAAGATTGAATATAGGTAGGTGTGTAACACTCCGATAAATTCACTATATAGCTACTCCATTCCAGTTACTATCATCATGTGGCCGGTCAATGGCGCGTCCTTAGGCTTGGTTTGTCAGTCCTTACTGGACGAGCTGTTTGTGACATCCCGATCAAATGGGCTGTCAATTTTCACATATGTTGGTTTCACAATAGCGAAAAGAACATCGTTTGTAGAAACAGAACCACGAAACCCTGGCTGTGTTTGCACTTTGGGAGTTACAATCTTTTAGAGCAAACGACGGATGTTTGTAAATATAGTGGTGGTATCGCCGGAGGCATCGAGATTTACTGGGAGTAGGGCTGACATGGGAAACGTCGTTGTACGCCAAAACGCACTTCGGGCTTTTTAAAATCTTCTGAGGAAAATGGTTGGTGACGATGCTTCAAGGGATGGTATAAATCAAAGAATTGGTACGTCTTCTTAAAGAAGTGAAATCGAAAGACATGCATCTCCTCTGTCATGTTAAATTTTTCGTTACGCATTAGTTTCCCTTATTGAGTTTGTCTGTCGGTCTAGGTTGGCCCTTCTCCAATGTTTGTGAAGCTATCTTACAACGTGTAGAGAAAAAAATGTTTCCTGCACGGTTACTTTTCCCCATGTAGATTATAATTCCACTACTTTTTTTATTCTATTTCCAATTGTTCAATAAGCATTCAACTTGAAAATTACCATCTCTATTCGCACCATTGCACCTTTTGTCTCGAGAATTGCTTATTTTGAACGAAAGAAAATCGGACAAGAAGGGAAAGGTAGAGCTGAAGGGTATATTTTTGTGGTGATGTGTTTCAAATGGGTTTTCGCAAAAACCTATAACCTTAACTTGACTCAGGAGAATACGTGTCATGAATGCTGCCTCCAGTCGTGGAATATATAGGCGCAGTTTCTTTTTATGATCACTTCCTGTCGTTCGATAGAAAGTCAGTCAGATCTTAAGCTGTACGAACGGGCAAACGTAAAATCAAGTTGGTGGCTAACAATAATTAGGACTATTCAACTTTTTATACTTCCTCAATGTTACCTCCATATTGAGTACTTGTCGATATTCTGCTCTCCTTCTGCTCGAATGAGAGTTGGAGAAGCTGAAATTGAAAATAGTAGAAAATATGACAGTAATTGAATTATAATTCAAGCAGTAAATGAAGGCGAAATAATTATAGAATAGAAAAATTGAGTGGAGACGACGGGAGGAAGTAAGCGAGAAAAATAATTGCAGTGATTATTATTACAGCCAGCTTTGTGCGTCTTTACATGGTTTATATTTTATATTTTGGTTCTTAGCTTGCGCTATTCTCACAGGGCGCCGCTTTTCGGATTCATTTAGAACATGAAGCAAATAATGAAATTAAGTTTCGAATTTTCTTGCGAACTCAGAAATAAGTTAATTATGAATGTAAACATGATACATTGGAGAAGGGGAGAAAAGTGGAAAATTGGAAATTATATGATAAAGTGGGTGAGGAATGTTTTCAAACAATTGGAGTGAAAGTCTTTGTACCGTAGGGTTACATTGCTATCAAATTCATGCTATTTCTGCATTTATGCATGATTTTAGAAGAATACTGGCCCAACAAAAACAGCGATGGAAAGCTCTTGAGTTTTCGTACAACTTTCCAAGAGCAAAAGATATAATGTTAGTTGTAATGAGCATTCTTCTTCACCCGCGCTTTCGGAAAAAACTATGGATCAAAATATATAGAGGAGCATATGTGTACTTTGAGCTGACATCAACCTTCTTGTTTTACAGCGAAAACCGAATTTTTTTTGAACAAAATGAAATTATGCTAAAAAGAGAAGCTCACTGAGTTCAAAGTCTTTCTTAGAGTTGTTACAAGATCTATTCCAAATTTGGTAGACAATAACTGCAGACACAGGAAAAGGCCAGTGAGAAGTTATAAAATATCTTTGTCACGATTTTTTTTGCTGAAGATCCGTTATTGAAGGTCTGCTTTCGTTTTTCGGAAATGGTAGAGACTCTGTGATTAAACCAAAAAGGAAAACCTGCTTGAGGGAATCTTTGCAAGCCAATTATGTAAAGCTCCCTGAACTTTTATTGATTCAGACAGAGCTGGCCCAGAGGTAGTTTTTCATTTTCATTCGACTACACCAAAAGTAATTATTATAATTGGATGGTCTTCTTTTCCCACAGTCCATAAATTACCTTTTCCTTTCTGTAATGTTACCCCGTTTTCATTTTGTTTGAACTGGCAAATCATCCAACGAGTTTAATATCTACTTTCTTGTACAGCTCTACATCGACTAGGTAGGTATATTCCCTTTTCTTTAATCTCGTATTTTGTATGAGCACATATTCTCTGCGTTAACCAAACGTTAGTTAATAAGATTATGTTTTCGTTTACGACTTCTTTGATGGGACATAAAAATTGTGTCAACAATCCTCGCAAATCGCTCTCGAAAGCTTTGGATATTAACAACTATAAAGACGACTAGAATCTTTTGTTGTTCTCTTCAAAAGTTGTGGAATGTGCATGGCTTAAAATGTTCTACAGCAACCCACGAATAAACTAACAGCCAAAGCTTTTCACCGTTTCCCCCGTGATCACGGGGTTCAATAACTCAAGTCCTACGTGGAGCTCATTCACTCAAATATTTTCTACTGCCACAGAAAACTCACCATTTTCACTTAGACAAAAGAAGAAAAAGTAAACTGAACAGAACTGCTCAAAAGGGCTGGTTGGTGCCTTGCGAATGCGTCACTGGATGAATTCTTTCGCATTGGAAAAAGTACATTAATCAAACGATTGATAGCATTCAGTTATTCGAACTAAGGCATGCTACATGGACCCTGTTTCCTTCGTATAGTCAAAGTTTGAGTACTTGTTAAGCAATTTTACCCGTATGCTAGAACATGCTTGCAATTCTTCCGGTCATATGTATATATGGAACTCGGGGAACTGTTTAGTGCGCACCAGGTTGCAGTTTCTCACGTAGCACAATATTGAATCGAATTCGGAACTTTCATGTGTGTATTCTGGTTTCCTCTATGAGCCTGAGAAGTCTTTACCTCAGTATAAAAAAAGTGGTATCCCTAATGTTGCAGAATTTAAGTTTGCTACGTAGCGTGTAGAGTATCGTTTTACGATGTCAATTACCAGTAACTATCCATTTTGAGCTCGGTTTGTAGACTCTGCTACAGTTGACCTTGTAATTGAATGAAATACCTAATACGATATTTTTCATTTAGAAAATCCTTTCAAGCGTACATTTTTATTCGCTAATAAAAGAGACTTTGGATGGTGAAGTCAAATATGTGAAATTACTCGAGCATTTACTCTAGTTGTGTGGCCATAGACAAAGAATATAATAAGTTAAATCGCCTTCGTTCCAAAGCTTTTGAAAGACTAAATGCATTAAGTTCAACCAGTCGGTCGAAAACAATAACGCCGTGTTGGCGAAGATCCCCGGCTCACCGCATTTCATGTATAATCGCTTTATTAACAAGATAAGAGGTATGATTATGACAATAAGTATATCGCTTTAAAATGGTACAAACAAAAGTGGAGAGACTGGAAACCATTCATGTTTTAAATGTACCAAGCAAATGGTAAGCGTAAAGGATAGTGTGTGCATAGTTCATAACGCACTTCCTTTGTCTCCTTTCTCCTTACTAACAATATTAATAGGAACGTGTGCGAAATTCCATATACAAAAGAACTTTTCAAGAATGAAGAGGCTAGTAAGATTTTACTGGTATTTGTGCACGTTGTTCTCCGGGTGGATGAAAATTTGCAGGATTATGGTGAAGAATATTTCGAACAATAAACAGTATGCGGGGGAAACAACACTGCTCCGTTTGTGATCATGCCACAAATCATAGAATGAAAATGAAGCCACCAGAGTTGCTGAAGCAGCGCGGGTAAGAAGAGAGAAAGTCTCCTTTTCATCGTGAGTATTTTCGTCCATTTACCAACTGTTCGTAACGAGTCATCGAGAACTTAATGATACTAAATTTACTATGGCTGAAAAATAACTATGACTATGACAATTTTGAAAATATAAACTGTGAAACGATCTAAGGTAGTTGTTATCTGATGTTGATGTGGCGTCACAAACACACATTTTTTTTAAATAGAGAGGACGTTGAATCGAAAGCCCTATACATATTTCAGCATGTATTCCAACTTATCCAAATGCTACATACGAAATTATTTTCATGTTAACTGTAGCAGTGTGAAACTATCTTGTTCCTTTGTCTGTCCTTGGTTTCTGGAATTCGCCTTTTCCGTACACTAAGATTAGTGCTATGATCTCTTCCTTACAAATTCCAGGCTGATTTTTAGTTTTATACTCACAAATTTACCTGACTTTGTTCAAAAACTATTTCTATCCCGTTGTACCCACGGCCACGGTGAGCTCTACATTTGCTCAGGTAACTAACTTATTTCTTTGGCAACCCAGCCTACGAGAATTCGAAGGGAGCATTGGAAGAAAAGGCCCAGGTTTATGTAGCAGAGGGCTTCATGTTGACGAGAATGTCCCTTTACAATGCATTAAGGTTCTCGTCTTTCTTATTCCACTTGGCTATTGCTCCGCCAAATTATAGCACTCGGCTACTCTGCAACATGCATAGCATGAACGATGCTGCATGCAGCTTACGCGAAGGAAGCAAAGAAAAGTCCATGTGGTGAACTCTTGGAGGATTGGAGGTGTAAGAGAAAGTATACGTACCAGAATGGAGAATACATAAATATATGAGTTAGAACGCACCGCACATTTTTCTTGAATGCACGTATGTGTTTTCTTAGATAACAAGGGCCGTTAAAGGTATTCTTACTGCGTCAGGTGTTGGAAGATAAACGGGCAGTGCAGTGGTGATACTCAAGAGAAGAAAAAAAAGCTCATTATTAAGTTCTAGGGTGAAACCACGAAAAGTAAATAGAAGGAAGAGTTCTTTTTCCTGGTACATAGAAAATGTTCGTTCTCATTTATGTGTTACATATTCAAATGCAATTATTATTCTGGGTACAAATTCTCTTTTTGTATTCAGAGTTCAGGACGGTAATTGAGCAAGTTATGTGCTCAGACTTGTTTGTAGAAAGTTATTACAATGTCAGGAGAAAGTTTCTGTAGTTTGTCATGCGGGAAATAAAATAGAAGAGTAGAAGACATATGAAAAACTCCTGTCTGAGTGCCATGAAACTTTGAATATGTCCATTACAATTTTTTGCACTTGAGTAAGCAGAAAAGGATAGTCATAGTACGCTTATTATTATCATACACCCGGCATGAACATTACATATTTGTTGTGGTTATCCTCCTGGTGGTATAAAGAAATGGAGAAAGTGATAGTGCTCAAAGGCCTGTGCGTGGGCTAACGTTCGTACAACAAGAACGTTGGCTTGGATGGAGAAGAGATGACAAGTAGCATTTGAAGGGATAAAGTAAGAGGTAAAATTGATCCACTTGTGACCGAGCTCTGGTACCCAATTCATAAGAATATGTCCATCATGTTTTCGGGCACGTAGAGCACGTGGTGTTAGGAGTTGTTGTGCTGCGTTGCCAGCTGTCAATTGTTATGACAATTAAAAATCAATTCTGATTTCATTACATTACCCACTGAAATATCCTGCAAACTTTGTTTACAAAAATTCATCCTTTTTTAGTGAAATCTCCCTGTATCACGGAGCTAATCTAGCTCGAGAGTGATCTGATTACTATGTTATGTTATAGACTATCCAAGTTGACATTTCATATATTTTGTATGTAGTAAGTAAAGAAAGTCTTGTAACTTGGTATATCCTCGTCTAAAGGAAAGAATGGATGAAATAATTGTTTGGGTTTATCTTTGAAAAACACATGCATATTTGAATAAACCTGTCGTTTGTTAGAAAATGGAAAAACAATCCTGTCTCTGTCCGTTACATGTACAATTTTGTTTGTTCAAATGGCACACAATCATCTCTGCTCACACATTTTAATATCTAATTTGGTCACATCCTTTTATGAACGAACGTACTCCATGTCTATCTGTATCCTTTAGCCGAGAAACTTTGGTTTATTTCGAAAGAAGTTAGAGAGAACGCCATATCATTATGAAAGAATTCAGATTAAGACGAAAACAGAGGGACACATAGAAAGTAGGATGAAATTAGTTTACAGGAAACTTTCATCTCATTCTGTTTTGTTCCTGTTCTTTTGTCACCGTCTTATGGTCTAGGCATTTACGAGATGTGAGCCGAGAAAGACTGACTGGAAGTCACTCAGAAAATGATAAAAAAACGAAGCAGGTTCTCTGTTGGAAAGGGAAAACAATTTGAACCACAAAAGGGCATTGAGGCTTTAAAAGGATTTTAGACAGACCAGATATTTTGTCCTCATGATGCGTCACTTATTCATATCTAACTCAGCGACTACTGTTATGTCATTTTCATAAAGTTGTCTTAATGCTGGCCCGAGTTTGTTCTGTACTGCACTTACTGGAATACGAAAACGTAACGCTAATCATTATTTCATTTTCATTATCATGAATAACTTTTTCCTTAGATATTCCGAAACACTTAGGTATAAGGATACAACATGGGCGTTGCAGAAAATTCTTATGCGTATGCTCTGAGATTTATAAAAAAATCTGGGTAAGCTCCTGTGAAGACTATTATAATTTTTAATTTTTCAAAACCATACATGGTCTTGAGTTTAAGAGAGAGATAGAGAGGTACAAGGAACTAATCATCGTTTTTTTACAAATGACCATGTTATTTTAAGTAGTCGTGGTAGGGTTACCAAATTACCTCATGTACAGACGCAGTGCAACACACGTGGAAACAATTTTTCGCTTTGCACAAAAAGCTAGTCAAAACTTTTGTAGAGGAAGAAAATGAAAGTGTGCAATAATAAAAGGTTGTTATTTCCTTTATAGCCACAGGCTTTATAGCAGAGGGTCAGAGAAGAAAAAGAACTCTTTCATACAATAAATGTCAAAACAAGTTTGCTGTTGGTATCAACTGTCGCATGTTTTTGTCCCCGTGATCACAATAGACTAGAAGGAAAGTAATGAAAAAGAGATATTGGGCCTTTTATACAATACGAGGTTGCTTCCTACTAGCGTAAAAAGATGCTTTCCAAGATTACTGAACCAGCAGGACCAAAAATATAATAATATTAAGCCCACATCCACACCAGACTTACGTGAATAGGTAATAAAGTAAATCGCATACATATGTTGAAAATTGTCATGCTTAAAAATAGTATAAAAATAATGTCTTCTTGATATTTGCAATCAAGGTTTAGTCTATAATTTACCATAAGTCTAGGCTTAAGCTGCATTTCGATATGTAAGTCTGTGACTTATGGAGAATGTACATTCGAATAGTTTCCGGTATTGTATTGTGTATCAGGCGCTGGGAATATGTGAGCAAGTTTAGGGTTGGTGCTTGCAGTTCTGCTGTTTTTGATGTGATGGGAAAAACAAGTTGATAAGAAACTCGCCTAAGGTTTCAGCGTAGTATTCACGAGGCTGGAGAAAGCCGAGAGAAGTATGATATTAATAAACGGATATGTTTATGCATGTGTAGTCACGAAAGAATTTGGGCTTTGCCTCAAGACACACAACTTGGGGAGAGGTGGAACAAGAATTTCAACAGAAAAAAACCAACATACCAAGAGCCTAAGCTAAACGAGGATTAGAGGCTGACCGAGACAAAAATAAAAGGGGGAGAAAATGTCTTCTGTGGGGACACCTCCAGGTTTTCTTTCCCTGTGTTTCTGCGTCCATTGTGTAAACTCTGGGGAGAGACAGGAGACAATGGCCGGAGCTCTAATAAGGAGTTCTCCTATTGTCATATTTTCATTCAAGAATAATCAAGGAAGTACCATAATTGGTAAAACAGTGAAAATTTCCTTGCTAAAATGACAAAAGACATTTAAAATGAATCAACCACGCTCAAATGCTCGATTCTTTTTAGGACGGAACTAAATTGTAGACCCGAGTCGAATTCTTCTATGCATTTGGAGTAGCAACTTGCTAACCAAGAAGCAATATTAGGATCGGCTGCTACGTCCCCCGTCGAAATTAGTTTATCGTTGGAGATAGAAGAAAACGTCGGTAATATGAGTCCTCACAAAAAATGGTTCCGTTCTTTGGTAGACTTTTTTATAGAAGGACCGTTAAAATAAGCTGGTGTGCGGTAAGGTTTAAGAATGACTATGTGCACTCGCACTGGGTATCGATAGGACATGGGAAGGAAAGATGAGGTAGATATGTGGGGGACAAATTCCAGGTGAAATGTTAAGAAGATCAGTGGGCATTCAAGTGCCGGCAAAGGAAGCTTGTTTTTGTGAGAAGTAATAATATGGAAAGTTTGCAAGACCCACATGAAGAAAGCAGTCATTCTATTCGAAAATGAATGACACTGTCGATAGTAGTATATGCATCAGCTAAGTAATAACTGTGTTTTTTTACTGTTCTAACTACTGGTAATTTTTGTTGTAGTAGGTGGAAAAGTTGAGAGAAAGTTTGATGTTCTTACGGAATCGTGAAGGAATGTTATCAAGCAAAGAAAACGGCCTACTTTTACATTTTGTTAGTCAAGTCACGATCGTATTTACTTGGTAGGTGACTAGAGGCACGTGTTTTGTCTGCCTGTTACTTTTGTTCACACAGAAACTGCAAATGCAGTCAACAGAGTAAACTGTTAGTTGCATATGATACAAAAAAAATAATCTTTTTCCCTTCCATTGTTCTTTTAACGTATTGGTATCACCAGAACGGTATCTATTGAGCAGTATAAATAATTTATACTGTATCATTTAATTACATTTTTATGTTGCTTTAGCAAGAGGAAAACTTCTTCATGGCACATATTTGGTTTAACTAATTCGAAAATCCTTGCAATTAATTGTATACTTTTCGTTTTATTTTCAGAATGAAGCCAGGTGCTTCACGAAACCCAAAACTTCCGGAATCGAATGTACGAGCTGAAAAAGAAGTCGTTTACCCATTCGGAGTCCAAAATGATTTAGGGCATGTTGTGCTAACCAGAAACTCTAAGGTAAGTTTTGTGTTAATTTGAGTACAGACACATATTTTGTATAGATAATAAAAAAACTTGCTAAAAGTTAGTCCTCATTCGGCATTAATAGAAGAACAAGGGGTAGATTTGAAGAATATTTAAAATTTAAGTACTAAATTTCACAATATAATACCAACAACTCTCATTTATTGCCCAAATTGTAAGTTTAGATTATGTTTCACTGACCGTCGTTAAAATAGCCAAGCTTCTGATAGAGTTTTCCAGAGAAACCTTGGCTGAAGTGATCTTTTTTTGCTTGTTTGGGGACAAACAATTTATTCGACTAAGTTTCGTGTCATAACACGAACAAGGGAGATAAGCAAATTAAAGAAAACTTCCATTAGCGTGACTGGAATGCAAACCAGGCTCATTCTAATTTGAAGTCCCAGCGTTTGAGGTTTCGTTTTATGATTACACTAGAATATCATTACAGTCTTCATGAGTTATTCATTAAAAGAGGTTTGCAGCTCCACTTGACGAGCACCCAACTCATCTTTAAAAGGATGCCCGAATTTAGACACTCACCGACTAGATATTTCTTATAGACAGTGATCCCTTCAGGTCTGATGACTACTCACTAAAAACGCTATTCCCAGAGGGGGTAAACCTGTCTAATGCGAACGTTTTGAACGTACGACTAGCCAAATGTAAGCATACCATGTTTTCTGTTGTGTGTGAGATTCTCAGGCTCGATGTGATGACATACTTGAACAAGGATTTCAAGAGTGATGAATGTACATAATATGTCGGTGATACAGGGTGCTACAGCTTTCAAGAGCTTTTACCACTTGCACACTCACCTTTTACACATGTAATCCCAAGGATGGGAAAAATATCCGGTAAAAGCAGAGAAAATTATAGGAATCAGCCCTGTCTTTAAACACAAGGACAGAAGTGTTATTACCGTCGTCTCAGCAGCAAAAAACATCATGTGTACATCAGTTTGTTTGCAAGTTGTCATAAAAGGGAAAAGAAAATTCGTGTAAATTCTACTTGAAAAAATTATGTAAAGAGGGGGACTCGAGTAAAATTTGAAATTTTTCCAATACTTGCTCGCTTGGTTCCACTGTTCCAAGTTTATCATCAAATTCTACATGCTTTTATCTACTATATAATACATCTTTCTAGATTTTTCATGCGTTCATTTTTAAATGAAGTGGTCAAAACACATCAGACCAAATGATCAAAGAAAATGTGTTCGTAAGCAGAGTTATGTATTATTGTAAAAGCGTAGTTACTTGTTCGAAAAAAAACAACTCTAGTAGACCACTTCCCGCTACAAAAGCCGTCCGTTGCACCACGAAATCTTGACATAGCGAAAAAGAAATCACGATACGATGTACTTCATGTTCTAAATGTATATGGAGTACATAACGATGCATATGATATATATACATGAGCTTTACAGACGTACAGACAGAACCGAGGATGCTATAAAGCAGCTTTCGCTACTTAATGAGGCTTGGTCGAGTATATCCGTAAAATGTCAGAATATAGTTTTAACTAATTAAAATAAAGATCTGGAAGGCTTCGAATGATTCGAAATAAAGAATATAGTTTTTTAACTGATCCCCCTTCAGTTAAAACAGCGAATACAGATATCGGTAGTGCCAAATCATTGTTCCAGAGAAACCCCTTTTTAACAGAGCACTATCAACGCACAGGATTATACTAGGGAGTGCGTAATAAAGCGCTTGATTGCTTTCATTGTTTCATATTAATAACATGAATAAGCAGCATTAAGGGCCGACATTACTACGTCACTTTATGCCTAAACTGAAATGACAAACTTGGAGTACTTGGGGACACAATTTGTTATGAGCAAAAAAATTCCTCGACGGACATCCAAAGATTTTCCCAGACCTGCAAGAAAATCAGTAGATTTACGAGGAAGTTCCAAGGAAATCTGGTCAAAGCGGTTGCAGATAGCGTCAAGAAGGATTTTAGAAAAATTATATTTTGACCAAAAATTATAACATTTATATTTAAAAGAGTAAAATTGCGAAAAATTCCCAACTTATGGACTCCTTTGCATGTACCCCAATATACTCATTTACTGGCTATATGTACGTTTACGTGATTAAATTCAACTCCAAACTCCGGCTCGTCCTGTTTCCCGGGGCTGCAAAAAAAAACTATTGCTTTTTTACTTTTTTCCCATGAATGATTTCCCTTTATATCACTGCATCCAACTCTATCATAAAATGAGAGAAGATCAAAACGAAAACGTTTTTTCTGTTATAAAGTAAGGAATTTTAAAGAGTTCTTAAACCTCTTATCTTATCATCTCATATTGTAGACTTGTACAGACGAGAGCTTTAGTTTATGCATTTTATAGGAATTTTAGAAATAATTGATGTTGTCGGTGTTAGAAATCAGAGATAGCTCATTCTATTTGGTGCCCTGGGGTATTCAGCACACAAGTAAGCCAACCAGATTCTTTCCTGGTTTAAATAGTAACTTTCACATAATTTAAAATAAATTACATATTATAAGGTCTCCTCTTCACACCATCTTTGGCACGACCTTACGTATGATGAAATACGTTTGAAACGCTAATACTGTTATCCCTAAATCTCTGCAAAAGTCTTCCAATGACAGTGGAGAAAATGACAGGAAAGAGTGTATAGGTACCTAATAATATTTTTCTGAAAGGAACCTAACCCTCCCACGGTTTTCAATGTAAGAAATGTTAATACGTTTTTCAGGAATACAAGAGGCTCATATGTTTTAGTACTTTCCTTTTTCCAAGCATAAAAATGGGTTTCCCGTCCTATCGCATGAAAAGAAACTGTGAAAGGATGAAACGAGTCTTTCATCTGATAAATATCGTTCAAGAGTTTTCGTTTTTTTACTAAATAGATTTAGCTAGATATAAATTAGATATGATTCTGACACTTTCTCTGACTCTACACCTCCACACTGTTTTTACGACCCGCGAGAACAGTCTTTCACCAAAATTACACTTACAAAATGATTTTTTTATTTGCACGCTTTTCAACTTGTTCAGCTTGAAAAGCTTTTTAATTATCTTTCAAAAAATATCTCTAATCGAGTTTCTTTCACGTTGGCGACTTCAAGTAGGTTTTTTTCCATGAATATGCTGTGATTAGAAATGAAGCGGCAATAGAATGAATCGTACAGGGTTCATCCTTTTTTGCAAAAATAAAAACAGAAAAGAAAGAAAGAATTAGCCATTGAAATAGAAATGTATTCAACAATTTGAATAAGAACGGGATATGCTTGTTAGTCTCGACATCACATCTACGCTTACTGAAAGCGTTTTTCTGTTTGTTTTTGTTCGTTTAAATAATTTTTTTAAATATTAAAGCTGAAAGTTTGGATTTAAATTACTCATGACTTTATTCTGAAGACGCGTAAACTAAGACAATAGAAGATATTAGTTATTAAAGAGTGGACTCTATCCTTTCACTGATTGCGAAAGGAGCATTGCATTATTTTATTTCAATCCAGTTTTGTAAAAACAGACTCAAGTCCCAAACTATTACATGGCTTAAGCTTCTGAGTATGTATTTCTGGCTGGCTGTCGATGTAAAGTTCTGGAATTTCTTAGTCAGTCTATATAAAATACTCAACTGTTAAAGCTTTCGCTTCTTAGGGATAACACGTTTGAATGTTCTAGTTTCTTTAGAGGCTGGACATTGACGTGAATATCGCACTCGCTAGGACTAACGTACATACATACAACAAAGTTGAAATTGTATCGGTTGGTGGGGACGTAGGGTTTTATTTAACGCTCGTATTTTTCTCATACTTAAAAAACAGCGATCTTTCGAGAACAGAAGATAAAAGTATACATTGTGTAAGTGATCATCGCATCTCTTACTGCTTAATAGTAAACTTGAACGAGCAGTTTAACGAAATGGCTCTTTCTTTATATAGTGGAGTCATGAAGATGCATGTCACAATCAACTGGAAGCTGGAGACAGAAACAACTTATCATTCCTGACTTTTCTAGCTCTACTATTCTTGCAGTTTGGCTTGATTTACTATCACTATTACCACAAAGTAGACATAAGTTTGACAATTTTTCGCCTTCAATTACATCGAGTTTCTCTATCGTCTTTGTGAACACCAATTAACCTCGAACCAGCGTGTTTTGTGCAACTTCATGGAGAACGAAAAAATAGGACAATATCTGTCATTTTTGTTCGAAAACCCGATTACATCGTCATTAGAAGTTTATCCCCACCGGATATTAAGGTAAAATTTGAAAGTTCAATGCTTTCCATGAAATTTAGAGGAATAAAACACACATGCACACATCTTATACGCTTAGGTGCATATAGAAATGTCAACCCGAGCTTTGTTGTGCTTGTTCAAGATGTCTGCTTCTTGTTAAAAGACTGTGCTCTGAAAATGAACACAACAACATGAACCTAAGCATTCTCAGCAAAATTTTCTTTGAATACAGCAATGTAAGGTGGTATGCGTGGTGATATGCGTCAGCAAAATGATTTGATATAAATGGCCATATGGTTTGTTTACCGGTTATTATTATAATTTTTGTCAACAGTGAACGAAATGGCAAACAAAAACAACATAATAATGTTTAAAAAAGTAGCCACCATGTTGCCAGTTGGATAGTGGAACGTTATGAATAAAGTTTTTGTAGGACCTTCTTTAATTCATAGGCACATTATTATCAAGTAGCGAAAGATATTTTGTGCGAACGCTAAAGATGTCTAAATATCTGTCCGTCTGAAGATTATCTCCGTAACTATAAGAAGCTTTGAAAGTGGAGATCCATCTCTTTCTACGATGGAAATGTACGATTTAGACTATGTTTATCTCTTTTAGTCAAATTTAAGGGTTCTAAAACCTATCATTCGACCCAAATAATGTTGAAAATAATGCCATGTGCCTTATATTTTTGTGCTCCACATATTGAAACGAGTCTGAGCCCCTGAACTATTCAAAGTACTTTATGCTTACACACTTTCGCTACTTGACATAACTACTTACATCGTTCGGTTCATAAAATGTCTGGTGTCTCGTGTGTTGGTGAATAATGAAGGATCAAGTTGTTTTGGTAGATACTCACTCAGAGATCTATGAAAGCGTGGTTTGCCATGAATAAGGAAAATGTTGAGGTTGACGTTTTAAATTGTCTTTGAAACTACACTTAAAGGAAACTAACTAGATGCTTTTACAGCATTTTTTCGTTCATATCATTTTTTAAACAATAGAATGATGCACGCACGAGGAATGATCAGCAGTGGTTCTCACGGCGGAACGAGAAAATATGCAAAGAACACTCAAAAAGCGTTCATACCTACTCATTCAACTAAGGAAGCAAGTTTATAGGAGAAAGAAGCGCACAAAAAACTTATTCCTTGCAGAGTCCCTAAGGCAACTGATGTCATTATATTTTCATACAAAATAAAAGGTTTTCCTTTCAATTGAAAAAAAGTACGCACGCAAGACACAAAGTTGTTTTTTTAGGTAAAAAAAAAAAGATTTATGGATATTTGAAGTGACACAAGGCTAAGAATTATTGAGCAGTATGAAGTACTTTTCAGACTTCATACTTTTGTTGTTATAAAAAGACAAATTTACCTTTTTCAATCATCTTGTTTTGAAGTTGCTATTTCAAATATAAATATGTTAACTTTTTGCGTGAACTTGTATAGGATGGGCAGATGCCTTGGTTGTTTCATACGTGGTTCTCCTTTGCGGTTGTAGTATACCATGTCAGGTTGAATTTTATGTAAATGTTTGAGTGGTATATCAATAATTCCGCAAAGATTAGAGTGAAAAAGATGTTCATTGTAAAAACAATCCATCATTCTTTTTCACTTCTGCTTTCTCAGTTGGTATTATTGGGATCAAAATATTTATTATTCATTCTTTCTTTTATTTGGCCTGTGCACGGCTCAGAAAAAGTATAAGAGGGTGCTGTAGATCCTAGCATTTATTTGGCCAGGGTTTTCACAGCCCCACATAAGAAAGGCCCGGAGCATTTTAAAATCCTAGTAGTTATAGGCCATCCACGGGAAAATGTCCTAAAGCTATTAGCTAGCATCACACTAGCACATGCACGCATGTATGTAGCTCTTACCCAACATTGCACATTTTGCGTGGCAGGTCGTCGTGGATATCCAGTACGTCTAAGTGTGATGAGAAATACTGAATTTACTGTACTACGAAGTCGACGTCACGTGTGAGAAAGAATATGACCAGGAGAAGTCTATATTAAAAGTATTTATTGAATAAGGAAAATATCTAAGCCATGGCGATCCCCATCAACCGTTTACACCCGATATCATTATGACCTACTCATTATGTGTTAGTAACCGGTTACACAGATTCTAGTGAGTATGAGACAAAGTTATGATGGAAGGTTTTTGAAGGTAGATTGATCTAGGATCAGAAGTAGTGCTAAAACACACGCCAGATTATAGATAGTCCAAGGTTACTATTCTTCAGCCCAGTAAAACATCTTTAAGTAAAGATACGTACAACATCGTTGTCTAACAAACACACCGTTAGTTTTTTTGTATTATTTAAAAAAGGGCATTTAAATTGCTTTAGAAGATATGCATGACTCGTGGGGATAAGTTGATCAATTGCTGGTTTGATTATTTTCCGGCTGAAGTTCAAACTGTTTCAGCTTTTGGGATATTAAAATTCCTAGACAAACCAGCCAATCACGGTTGCCAGAATAGTGCACAGGCATTCAGATATTGACTCTTAGTCATAGGCTCTAAATCTGTCTTCACTTTTTATTCGTAGTTCTGTACATTTAGCTCACTCCCACCATTCTTTCTTATGTCCTTTCTCTTCCCGCTTTTTATTCCTTTCGCATGGAAACGACTTGGTACGACTGAGTTCGCATGAAAAGAAAAAAGAGAATTGGGCGTTTACAAACCGGACGCTTTAAAACAATAAAGAATAAGGATGAATTTGCCACGATTTCCAGATTTTTGTCACTTTTTATCATTCTGTCTTGAGATGGGTTTTGAAGACGCTGAAACGCACAGCTAAAGTAGTAATCGTATTTTGATTGCTAGTAGAGACTAATAGAATATCCTACTATGTACTTTGACATGGATAGCATCCAGGACAGGGAAGGTATACTGTTGATTTACTAAGTAAATATTATTTTTATACTGAAGAGACCTCCGGGGTTTCTGCAAAGTGACTCCCCTCTTTCAAGACTACTATTGATGTAACTCTTGGCAACTTCACTGGTGTATGAGGGTTATGTATGTATGTATGTATGTATGTAGAGGTTATATGCTGTATTTGAACAAATGTTAAACTGGAGTTTCTGTTAGCTGACGACTTCTTTCATAGGTAGGTTGCATTTTCAATATATATCGAATGGACGTACGTGCGGACATCTTTCATGGATACTTTATACTTTACTCTATTATCGAAGGTTGTTAGTCTTTTCGGAAATTTTAACGGCATCATATAAGCAATGTTACCTTTTTAAATTTAATAAACCAAACAGTGTTTATGAATAATGATTCACAAAAAGACTATTTGTTGTGAGAGACTTAATAATCCCATAAGTTATATTTTTACCTCACCAGTTAAACTTTTTTCCATGCAAATCCCTAGTGTATTCTAATTCAAAATTACAGGTACACATCCAATCCCACTTAGTGAGTAACGACAACCAAGACGACGTTTTATTTTAATATATTAGGAAATATTGTGTAACTGTGAAACTTGACTTAGGGCAACTTCTGACAAAGCTTTATAAATGAAAAGGATAGACAAACAGAAAGAGAAAAGCTGTGGTGGGCTTCTCTGCTTTCACTCACTTTCTCTTTCTCTCTGACACACTAAAACACGAAAAAAAGATCTTTCTGCAAACACATCAACTGAAAAGTAGTGACTAAATATAAGAGCTGTTCGAAGGATCAAACCTTTCAGTAAACAGAAATAAAAAGATGGTGTGATGGACACATGAATCACAACAAGCTCTTTCTTCCAAGCTAAAAGAAAAATAGCTGTATGATGTCTTTTCTTTATTGTTTGGGTCGAACTGTTAAACAAGTCTTTTTGGAAAATGTACTACAAAGCGTGACAGACAACTTTCACTGCTAAAATATATAAAGCTTAGAGGTGCTTTCACTCCATATTTTTATCTTTTGTTTTAAATGTGTACAGTATAGGATCTAAGCAAGGAAACTGTACAGAGCAGAATAGCATACACAAGTCTGAGATAAAGTTTGAATCAACATAACAGAGCATCCGGTAGTAACGAATACATACAACCCATACATATATCGCTAAGGTTGTTTGCTATTAAGATTAAAGCATTAAAACGAAACTACTATCGATTTTGATAGCCAATGTAGCCTATAATATTGCATTCTTTGAACAAGTTAGCTTTTTCATTCGTTTAAACGCAAGCACAGATTAAAAATAACAATGAAGTCATCTGAGCAAAAAAAAGATAAGGCAAGGCAGGTTTTCCCTTTCATTTGGTCTATATCAAAGGACGCAAAACAAAAATGTAAAAGATGCTGAACATAGAGAAGCGAACAACTGATTTCATACAGTGCACATTACTCGCTAAAAATATCAAAATTACAACAAATGTCACATATTTACAAAGATTTTGAAGGGATGAAAGAATAGAATACCGTAGCATCGTTTTTTATGCAAAAGCGTCCTCGGTGCATTTTTACGGGAATCATGACAAAAATAATTGCATTACCGATAGGCATTGATATACTTGTCTTGTCACTGAAAACGGGAAAATAGAACGCAGGAAAAAGCAACATAATATTTTCACGAGTCAAATAACATGGACAAATCCCCTTTGTTTTTTGTGAAAACGCTGTAGTCATTTATTGCGTCACTTATGCCTGCTCCAGACGTGCATGTGTATTTTTTGGCGTGTCCCACTCAAATATGTGGATACGTTTTGGGTTTCTAGGAAAAATTATGATATCTCTATAGACGGAAAGGTTTATTGAATAGAATAGAGGAAGAAGGACGCAACGAGTGACTTCTTCTGTTAGTGTGTGCTTTTCGGGTGTAATTTGGTTCGCCAATATGAGCCAACTAAGTTGTGCTTTAATAGGAATAACTGTGTTGAAAACAACAAAAGATTACAAATGTTGCAGGATTGTTTGCAAATGTCTAGGATCGTATTTCATGTTGTCTTTTTCGAATGTGCTCAAACCGAAGTATTATAGTAGCTATCGTATCGTATGTGTCTATGAAGTGGTATAGTGACCAAAAGCAAACAGCATTCGATCACTGGTTGAGTTGTTGGGTACTGAGTGCTAGGAGGAATCGTGTATATTTTTTGTTGCCTCCTGGTAATGCGTCTGAGAACCAAGCGGAAGATATACGTTTTGTTCATCCATTTGTAGATTGTAAAAGATTATAGAATATTCAGAAGCGCTGGGAAATGTGACATAACGTGAGTTATGACGAAAATTGCAGAAAGAGAGAGACGGAGAGAAAGTCATGTTTGTATTATGTATGATTCTGGGTAATATTAAGCCAAGTCAACAATAAATTGTACACGCGTAGATAAATAGTGAGCGGGGCATAGGGAAAGCGTTCATGGTGACAAAAACGATTTAATGTAGGAGTAGTGCTAGTTCATTGTGACTGGAACTTAGCCGGCGGAGTAAAGGACGTAGCTTTGATGCTCATTTCAGAGAGGGGGACGTTCCAGTAAGATTTTAGACGGTGGCATTCTTGGCATATGATATACACACAAACAGACTTGTGAAGGGAAGAGTATAAATTAGCAAATGTTTTAGATACAGAGGAATGCATGGGGAAGCTAAATGTGCAGATGAAGAGTCAGGCTACGAAGAGGAAACAAATATATGGTAAAAGTGGAGAAAGGTGCGAGTACACGTATGCGAGAGCACATCGCAAAGAGGATGGATGGAATCCCATTCCGCGTATATCTGGCTGTCACTTTGAATTCATCTTGCATTTACATTTGCAGAGCTCTCGAGAGGATGGTCGCGGGGATGGATGCCCAGGACCTCCAACACCAGTCCATGCACACATGCCTGAAGCCCCACCTGCGCCAACCGGTTTCTATACTATACCGCCAATACCACCACCACCACCGGCCAGAAGAGCGCTTCCACCAGCTCGGGAATCAGCAACCAGTGATGTTAGTCTTGCTTCTTCAACCGTCAACGCTGGAGCTGGGACAGACACATCCTCTACGAATGTGACACGTACGCAAACACCCATCAACCTGGCGACTATCCCAGGTAGTTTCAGTACTGGTGCTCCGACTACCGTGTCTGGTGACAAGATAAAGTCTCCCAAATCGGTTACACCGCCACCACCTTTGCCTCCACTTTCTCCGTGTTTACCACCCGCACCACCTGAGCCCGAACTTTTATCTCCGAGAGTTCTCACTGCATCTATATCGCATCTATCTTTACAATCTACTCGACATAACAGGTAAAGAAATTAAATTAAACTCTCCATCCATCTTTATTGTTTCCGTTGGTCCAAACTCGTTGCAAAACTTGCTTCATGTCTGACTCCCAACTCTTCCCTAGTCGTTTATTTTATACCACTTTAGTTGTCCGTTTGTAAGCATACCAGATATAAACAAATAGGTTGAACTGTTGTGTCCGATAACCTTTTTTCAATGTATTGGATACCTCCTCAACCGCGAAATTGGTCTCCGTATACAAAAATTCCTATAAATCGCAGAAAAGTCATGCTTCACCTGTGCGTTACGTGATAGGCGCGTAAAACTTATCAACTGTTGCTTTGGATGCAAAATCGATTGAGTTTCCGTAGTTTCTGATCATTCCAATATCTCATTTCTGTATCTTGTAGGCGCTTTAATTTCCCTGATGGAAAAAGCTTTCCTACATTAGACATCATTAGATATATGCATTTCAAAATAGTCAGATGCAACAAAGCAACCCATCTCAACGGGTGTCTTAATGTATCGAAATATTGTTTGAGATTTAAAGAGTGTTCCAAGAAAAACCTGTGTGGGTATAACTTTTTCACACTCAAGCAGAATGGGACGTGGAATCATGTCAGTACTTGGATACTGACAGTAAGCTCACAAATTAGCAATGGCACAGTACCTATGTTCCTCATTCACGGTTTCTCATAGAAAAGGCTCAAGACATGAAACAAATTTAAGTTTTCCATGTCCTTTCCATTCCACTACTTTTATTTATTATTTTTAGTCTTTTTGTTTTCCAGGCAGAGAAGTTACTTGCATCCTCATCCAAGTTGATGAGTGCCCTCTTTAAGACTGAGTCGAACAAGGTCGCGGAAATGGAAAGGAATTTGAAGCTAATTTGTGGGCATAGTTTTGGCGATGAATCCAAAACCAAAGAATCGTTACACGGATGCCTCAGCATACGTGTTTAAACTTATCCCGTAGATATTCTCACGATTAAACTGTGGTTTTGATTAGCGAACGCTACTTAAACATGAATGATAAAGATATTTGTCTGTCCGTTCTTTCCAAAATAACGAATTTTCAATTTCCGGCTTCACATAATGACTTTTGGATGACTCGGCGAATACCCCTTGCTAGGATTGGTTGGAATACACTTCTTTCGGTTACATGACAAATATGTGTATGAGGGGAAAGGATAAAAAAGGGATTTTAGAACTATTTCTTGCGGATATCAGTTACATTATGATCGTAGTCAAAATGTGTACAAACATTAACCTACCCTGAAAAAATTTAGATATTTATAATGGAGCAGTTTGGTAACTGTTTTGTATTTTCAAACGAAACTGGGTAACTGCGTGAGTGATACTTATTATTGCCAACGAATTTTCCTTTCGTTGCATTACTATATTTCGAGGATTCGGTTTATTTTTCATTTTTGTCACTAGGTTTCGTAGGTTCCTTCCACTCGTGATGTCTATAGAGACCTTGTTGAGGTAGTGCTTATGAAAGCCTTAAGTTCTCAGCGAGTTGCAAATGAAATCTAGAAGTTTGCTACTATTCTTTGAGGTTGAGAGCCAGACGAACCAAAAAATTTGTAAACACTACAACATCCTTACAAAACATCCAAGAGTCTTCTTGAGACCACTAATTTTTCTTTACTTTTTTTACGGAATTGATTATATGATTATATAACAATAGATAACAGAAATGTCAACAAAATTGCCTGGGTTGATTGTTTGATCGAAGCACAATATTTATTTCCACTCCTCGTTCGGAACGAACCTAGGCTCATGGGAAAGTTGATCTGTGCATTAAAGTGTTTGGGTTTCCCCCTAAATGAAAGGGAAGTTTCCCGTTGTTGCTAGGAAAAACGTGTACACAAAAAAAAACAAGCGAGCCCGAGAAGTGGACAAACCTATAGGAGGACATAACAGCTAACTTTGTCATCTCATACGCAAAACAGTTTAAATGGACAAAATACGCGATGAAAATTTTGCTGGAGTGAAAGTTTGAGTACAAAACGCGAGTAGGGTTAGACTGTCCGTATGCAAATGAATTTGAAATAGTGTAGTATGTATGCACACTAAGGACGACTCATGTAATAACCTTTTTGATCTTAGCCGTGAGCTGCAAAATCACCATGATCAAACCAATAAAACGTGTAACCACCGGGTTGTCACTATAGTCATACTGTTTTCATTTCATTGTCTATTGGAAGAAGGCAAGGACATTTTTTGGTACGATGCGTACACTTAAAGAGTTACCTGAGAGAAAGTAAGCACGTATGTTTTTTTTCTTTGTCTCATCCAAATCCAGCCATTCACACTATTCCTTCGTTAATGATAGTCAGAGACGATAAATATACGTGTAATGGTAAATTGAAAAACTTTCTTCACACAAACGTCGCCGTCGATAATCCCAGTAAAATCTTATTCCATGAAAAGGGAATGACAAAGCCAGAGGATAAATTTGTATTCGTGTTCATTAGGCCATATACTAAGTAATTAAAGAACCTCTAAATATCTATGCTTGTAAGTTGCAATACTTGACATATGTTAGATTGAAAGAAATGATCCAAAAGAACGTCAGTTTCCAAAGTAATTTGCACCATGTTCTAGAACCTCTACGCCTTCATTTCATAGCGAGTTTACCCCTCAAACTCATGTTCAGCGAGCCTGGATACACCCAACTATTTGGCATAGAATTTTACCAAAAGATATTATCAGACTATGTGTCTACTACCTTGAAGGCATGGTGGCAACTTCAGTTACGTAGATTATTCGAAGAAATTTCTTAAGGCACTTTACCCTCCAAGTCTTGTTTGGTCTTCTAAAGCACGTCAATGGAAGAGTTACACAACACAATTTTTCCATGAATGATCTTTCAGTAGAGTTCTTAAGAAGAAAAAAAAACATTTAAAATTTAGGTAAGCGAAGTAAACCTCAAGTTTCGGACAATTTACTACAAGTTCGTTTTGCGTGCGCCTTATTTTGAGTAATCCAGCAAAGTTCGGAAACACAAAAGTCACATGCACACAGAGGACTTGTTGTTTGGTTGTTGGGGATTTGTCAAGCAATAGATATAGAAAAAGTTTCCTATAAAATTTTTTCAACACCTTGTGTCTCTTACTTCCTAGGCTGCACTTTCCCCAATCATGGTATGTAATCTTTAAAAAATGAGTTGCCAAATGTTGCGGGTGAGAAATCGGATTTTCCTAAAAGACACATCGTTCGACTTTAGGAAAGGAACTTTGCATCAAGTGTATTTCACATGGAACCGATATTCAGTGGCAGGCAACCAAATCGTATCGTCATCATTTTAAAGCATAGGTTCCCCAAAATAACAGTTCAGTGCTACCTAGCTTTTCACACATTTTCCTCTCTCCCTATCGTCAGTATCGTACCTTTTCTTTCTTCTTTTTTCACAATGAAATCCTCTTTTCATATGCTGCCTGATGTTGAAGAGCATAATATCCTTGAGGGACAGTTCCATAAAAACAATAGATTCGTCAAAAAATGAATCTGAAGTCGAAGCGATAATGATGTAACGCTGGCGTGACTGCATTAGCTCTATTATTGTTTGGATAGAATTGAGATTTAAGTGTTTACAATTACATACAATAACAAAATTGGATACTAAGCTAGGAGTTTGTATGTAACCAAATATCTTCTAGCGTTGTATGAAATAGATCTGTTTCACAAATCGGCCTCTGCTCCGGTGAAGCAAAACATTACCGTAAATACTCCTTTTATAGCCCCGGCTGAAATTGACTTAAAAATGCTTTAGGCGAATGACTTTTTGTCATAGGTAATCTTTTCCCATAGCAAAATACTGATTTTGACGGTTCGGTTAAGGCTATGATCGCGCAACGGCACCACCGTCGAAGTTTCACCCACATTTCTACCGTCCAAATCTAACTAAAATGAGCAAAAAAAATGTGTTGACATGAGTAAAACGCGCGACGACGACGACAACCATATCCTTAATGCAATCAGGAGGCCTGACATAATGCTCACAGCCTCATCCAAACCCCCGATTATGATAGGAGTATTTACGGTATCTTAAAAACCGATTCTAACATCAAATAAAAAATAACATTCTAAAACATATAGGAGAACTTAAGTAAATATGATCTTTAGAACAATTTTTATTTTCCTGACTACGATTATTCGTCAGAGTATCCACATGATTTGCATCTATACCACCATTAAATTTGAAGCTTTGTGTCGCAACAAACAACAAATAAAATGATCCTCAAGTATAATTGAGCTCTTTTTTTACAATTACCTATATACGCTTTAAAAATAAAATTAAAATCAAGTGGACGGATTAGAACTGTGCTTTTCAAAAAATACCACTCTACTGCTTACATTGAAACAGCTTTTTCACTGTTTAATTTGAGTTTTGCTATTACGGTGCGTACTTGTGTATCGTTATTTTTTGGCCTAAAACTAATAATTGAAACATTCGATGTGTTTCACATGCTGAACAATTATGACATGGCACATAATACCTCAAGCAAACCAATTTATATATATATAATACATGCTTTTAATTTTTTAATCTTTCTTTTCTCTGTAGATTCCATTCAGGCAGTTATGCATTTCATCGGTAAGCTGACAATTATCTTCTTTGTTTCTTGAAAAAATGCGTTTTACGGGACACAAAAATGTACTACTACTATTTGCTTTAGCATTAAGAGTAAGAGTTAATATATTTTTGTCGTAAGAGACAACTGTTACGACCCTATTGTCTCACAACGTTGTCTTTGCCCCCCTCAAGAAAAGACAATTTAGGATGCAGATTTACTACTCTCGCAGCTGTTTCAAATATTATCGACAAGCTTACTTATGTTTTACTATCGATTTGCTGGTTTCTTGAAACTTTTCGGCAATAAGTCTGATAATCGATTATGTTTTTGTAAATATTTCTATATCATGCTGATCTCATTATTTGCGTGGTTCAAACACGATACAAAAATACAGACGGAAGAAGAAGAAGAAGGAGCGTTCCGTGTCAAAGTAATGACCCAGAACAGTACTGATTATTACAAAACTGTATAGTAATCTTGTCACTACCAACAATAACATGTAGCAATAACAACTATACTATCCTATCAAAACCAATACAGAGATTTAATTTTTAAGTTAAAGCTTTAAAAACTATAAAAAAACCAACCCCAGAACATGTCGCGTTGTATTAGGCTTTTTCTTGCATAAATACTTCTGTAATGCTCTCATGTTGTCATGTGTCTAGTATAGTTCTCAGCCTGCTTATAATCCGTTTGTAGTAAGAAAATCATTGCTGTTTTTGTATTAGGTTTTATCATCATGTATACAATTTCTTGCTTTTCATCTTTTTTTATCATGCTACTAACTTAATATTTTGTTCATGATATTACTAATCTTTTATCGTGTGCCTTCGCAGTTTGCAAATGAGTTGCTTTTTAAGTTAAGTTATTTTGATTGCTGGAATGCTAATCGGACTTCAAAATCGAGTTGGTAAAGTGCCCAAAGAAAATGGTTTACTGCTGGCCGTTACGGACATCTTTAATGTTTCCGTTTCGTTTTAAGTGATTATAAGAAGTATATGGTGTAATGCAACCTCATGTGGAACGTTTAATATTGTCTCTTGTGACTTTTTAAAACTAGATAGAAAATTGATTGGGATTTGAAGGTGATATTTTAAGTTAATAGCTTTTTATGTATTTAGCGTAGTTATTTTTAAATGAGTAGTGATACTTCTTATACTTTTTCCGTTATAATAGTTACCTGCATCAACTTTCCTACCCATGAAATGGTTTTATAATGGTCAAATAAATCCATGATCTTGTTGCATAGGGTAGCTATACTACATAGTTAAAAAGATGACATTATTTCCCTCTGAATCTTGAAGACATGACTAAACCAGCAACAGAACAGTTTCATTTCCATGCGAGGTAGAAAACATCCGGGGGAATCGTTACACGGGCGATGCACTCGCAAAACTATATCAATTGGAATATCTGTTAAAGAAAAAAATGAAGGGTTTATTAGGAATGTAGACAGATACACCGGAAAAGTGATTATTGATTTGGGAGACCTGCGTGCATTTGAGACCCTACAGACAGAATATTATAACATGGTACATGCGTGACTCGATAAAGGATCGGATGGTAAACATTAGAATATTATGTATGAAGAATAAAAGCGTGCGATAAGTATGGCTGAGCGATTACACAGTGGTAGCGTAAGCAAATAAGGAGAAAGTTTTATATCCTTTTCACTCGCATTGCACAGTCAACTTATTTCGTTTCAATTCCATTGTTCTTTTACGTACCAGTGAGTATAATACTTCGGTAAATACCTATTGGGTTCGTAAATCTGCGTCGGTGAAAGCTTTATAGAAAAAATACTCTGCCTAGACAAATTTAAACTGCGTTCCCCTTCAAACACTTCGACAACACAAAATTATGCTTTTGAAAACCAGCCAGTTAAGCCTTATTAAGAGTTTTGAGCCTTTGTAGATTTTATTATTCCAAATGAAATTCGAATGTTTGTTGAAAAATTTGACATTCGCCCACTTGCAATGAAACAGACGAATATCTTGGTTGAAGAGTTAAACTGGTTATGACGTTGTGAGAGCGAGGACAAGTATAAGTGTGACTTTAACAACTGGCCTTAGGTAGACGCTTTCCAGTAGCGTAGAGCCACAACTAGAAGATTGACTTAGAAGAATTGCCAACGTCAATGTTTTGTAAATGTGTGTTACGAGCACCTAGGCTGTACCATGTGACCAAATTAAACCCTTGATTAAAAAAATAACAGCTATAACTTGTAGGACGGTTGGAACAAAATATTAAACTAGTTGACTAAACATTACTTGTGCATATTCCGTAGCAAAACTTAACCGTACCAGTTAACGGTAGTTTTCTGACTCATAACCCAATGTATACTGGTTGTTAAGTAATTATACACGTATAACTGGAATGTAATATCTGAGAAGATCTTTTCTGATTGACAGTGTGGCCTCATCTCTAAGTGATCTTAGCTATGACGCAGCAATCTTAGAGCGTGCTATTCGAACCAATGACGTGAACCGAGTGAAGAAATGCTTTGAGAAGCATAAACATCGATTCCAGGTACTACTATTATCAATTAAACACGATGATATGTAAATAATCAACTTAAAGACAAGCCTGGGATTGACATAACTCCGAGAACGACTTAATGTGACCTTTTTTCTTAATTATACATCCGTTTGTTCCTTTGCTCCCTGTGAACGTCAGTTTAAGTTGTCAAGTAGCGACTCAGAATAAATATTTCAGGTCAGAATGGCTGGAAAGACTTTATTCTTCTATTTTTTGGTTTCTTTCTGCATTAAAGATGTAGCATTCCGGTCACTCAAAAGGAACGGCAAGAGCTGCCAACTAGCACTTAAGTCAGTTAGAAATGGATGCTGTAGTCCTTGTGACATCCATGGGGAGGCTGTAGAGAACACTGCTCAAAGATATCCTCGCCCATGTTTTATTCATTCGAATAGAAAGTTCCAAAAGTGGCTATGACTATGTATTTTTATGGGCTCCCTGATATTATGTTAACCTCCTTTCTCCTACTAACCAAACCCGATCTTAAATATATAACCTTCAAGGTGGATGATTAATTGCTACGTGCTGGGACAAAGAACGCTCCACCTACTGACAATGCTCCATCCACCTTAAAATTTAACTTGTCAATTAAACAGGCCCGAAGTGACTCTAGGTTGTCTATATGGGGGAACCCAAAAATCGTCAGCAATTTAAGCATAACCATCTGGAAAATGTCTTTCCAGAAGTCATTTTTTCTGAGTATTTCTTATGGGACGTCCGTGCTCGCAAAGCGTAAACATTTTTCACATGGCTTTTGTGCGAAGTTATTAATCGGAGAAAAGGAAAGGAGGATGCCTCATGCATGCAAGCTTGCAATGGGCGAAAGAAATATAAAAAACGGGAAATGTTTTTTAGGATGTAAGCAATGTTTTTCGTGAGTCTATTCAGCCTACATTATTCAATTATTCAGGAAATGATGCTAACAAAAGCCTTTTGTGAAAGGTGAGCTTTCTTTCAAAATAGATACTGAGTATGAGCTGAGGTAACAAAAACCGTTGCACGCGCAGTTTACGTTCCGTGCTCTGCTATATTTGTCGCCATCAGCAGTGAGAGTTACATAACGTAGTCCAAATAGGGTAACACTTTCACTGCTCTCTCTCTAGAGCCAAGCCAGTGGTGATGATGCGACAAAAAAGTTGAATTTCGTGACAACGTAGCTAATCCTAAAATCCCTCTGCGAAAAAAAAACAATAGAAAGAAAACAGAGAACCGTTCAGGCACATTAAAAATGAGTAATTGAAAAGTTTCTTAAGGTTAGCCTCGAATCTGTCGTTTAGTTTAGAGGATGTACCAGTAAATGTTTTAAACCTTTTTCTAAATTTGATTTCCAACGTCCATGCAGATTGTGGAAAGGGTACAACAAAGTTGTGATGACGAACCTGGAACAAGCAACAAAGCTTCAACAGGACAGAACAGTGGAAATTCAGTGTTTGTGGCATCCTCTACCTCGACATCAAGCAACGCAGCTGGCGGCCCACAGCATTCAAAGCAAAAGTATGTTGCTTGTTATAAAAAAGAATTGTTTTATTGTTTTCTACCTACAATTTTCATAGATGAGATGACAAGAATATGAATGTTTAATACGGACACACTCATTTGGTAGATGTGTTTGGACGATATCAGTTTAGGGTTGAATGAAATGCACTATGCTTTTGAATCGGGGACTTACCCAAAGGAGCACTTGCAGTCCGGTTATTTTGATTGAATCGTAAAATAGGCGACGAAACGGCTTTTTGAAGGAATTTGTGTCGGCTCAATTTTGACTCTTCATGGGTTGGTTATACAACTTAGGGTAAGACGATGTGAGGGCGCACCTGAAATACGAAGAGACACAACTCTTCGCTCTTTGCTTGGCATGCCATGAATATTTTGTACAAGCTCCATTAAGTTAATTACCTAACTTCGTGGGAAAATCTAGTGGATATGTGCACACGGTAAATTAAATTTGAGCAGATGTGTTTATAAAATATTGTTTCTTTTGGAGACAATCAACACGAGAGTGAGTGATACTTTCAAGGAAAATAATCATGAATGGAGTAAGCCATAGGCTGAGAATCATAGTTTTGTTATAGAGAGGTAGAGTGGTGGCGTATGGCATGATGGGATCGGACATTTCAATGGACTGTTCAGACAGCGAAAGTCACGTTGGAATAAGGATCGAGGGCATGTGAATGTCAGAGAAAGTGGCTACATTTGCTAGGAGGCCACTATCAATAAAATTCGTTTTAGATAGAAGGGAGGGAGCATGGTCAATTGACACAGTGACTTGGGCTGATGAGGAAAATCGTAATTTTAAATTGATTGTGATGTTTACATGGTAGCTGACTGCATTAGCTTGGTAGAGAGTGAAGTTGTTCGCGTTGCTAACTGGTTGAAAATGAAAATTGGCTTGTTTGTCTACAGCCGACCGAGTGAGTTCATCGGAGACACTGAAGAGAATCCTATGGTTTTCACTAATGTCATCCATTTAGCTGTAGAATGGGGAGCTAATGATGTTCTCCGGTTTTTGCTTCGTGAAAATGTGGATCCCAACAAGCCAGGGAGGCTTCCGGATGCGTATGATATTTCGGTGGCAGGTAGCAGAAGTGCATCGGTGTCAGCTTGGGGCTCTGGCTGTGTCTTTTGCCCTCCGAGCCCACGCAACATATCCAGGGATGTTTCGCCTAGTCGTGAAACGGGTAGAATTTTTTCCAGAAATTCTTCCAGAAACGTTTCAACAGAGTCGTCAAGATGTGTGTCCCCATGTCGCGAGCGATTGTGGTCCACCAAAACAGAACCTGGGGAGGCTCGAAGTGCTCATTTGCGCCGAGAAGCGTTTAAAAACTTGTCGAGCAAAATTGAAGACAAAGCGGAATCATCGAACGGTGACGCAGATTCTTCTGTACCGCCAGATGGACGACCTACAATATCTGTGGTGTATTGCACATCTGAGGAAAGACGACGCTCAAGTGGTGCGAGGCCAATTGGGGAAATTACACTTCCGGTATCTGGTTCTGCTTCGGCAATCGAAAGGGATCCTGAAGAGTGGGGCACGGGTAATGAAATTCATACTAATCATTGATAAGTAGTTTTATTGGCTGCCTTACTAGAGTACGAAGTATTTTTTGCATGATGGAAAACCCCGTGCGTTTCCCATGGAATTCCGTTCGGTAAAATAATAATGTCGAGGGTCACATGGAACAAAGGAGAAAATTACCTTCATGGTTGATCTTTATTTGTTCGTACAGGTCCACAAAGGAGGATCAACCGGAGGGTAAGTTGGGTATCAAGTCTTCGGGAGCCTTCCGACAAAAGTCGCATGACGCTTGCGAGCCGACTGAAAAGACAGAAATTGAGACTACCTCGTCAGAGATCATTTTCTCTGGAGAGTGAGCTCGAGTTACGGACGGTAGCGAAAAGAGCAGTTGGAGTTGCAGGGGCACTGGCAAGTATACGAGAAGCTCGACGAAGTATTTCCCTCAAAAGTAGCCCGCTCCATTTCCCCTGGTCATTTCGACGAGAAAGCTCGTCTGCCATGAGAGAAGGAGGCGTATTTGCAGAATTAAGACGAAGCTCAGAAATATTTCGCAACATTCTTTTGTCAATTGCGGGCAGGGATGAGTCCACACCGACAGGTAAAAATCTCTTTTTCTATTTTAATACAAGGTAAATATTTATATTGATTAAAAACTCGTCTTGGTCTATTCTTTTATGAATAAATGTGGGAGCACGACTGTGAAGTATATTTGCTATGCAAATGCAACGCATTAGATGAAGAGCATCCCATCGTAGATACAAAAATCTCCGTGTTTGTACGTGCGAAAAAAAAATTCACGCATGTATACTTTGTAGCTCCAATGGAGTTTACCCCTCGGATCCGTGAATTCATTAAAATGTGAACATCTTCGAAACACCCTACCAAGATAATAGCGTAAGCGTAAGCTAGATGCATTCATGGTAAAAAGGCAAGTTTTTTTGGTAGACTTCATCACTCTGAGATTCTGTTCCGCATTAGGAGGCAGTGAAAAAATGTGTTGTGAAAATATTTTCTAATAGGTTTCCTCCACCCTGTACATACACGGGTTGTAATTTGCATAGAGAAAGTAGAAAATTGAATCTCTAACGCTTTCAACCATGAAACTTCTCATTTCTAGTTTACACTAGAAACTGAATGGTGACATGAGCAGAATCCGATCTATTTATATGCACAGACCAGGCTACATAAAGTTTGGAAACTGTAAGGAAAACAACTACGTATGTAAATATTACAGCCCTTTAGGCCCTTCAAACCAGCCCAAAATTTAAGAACGACTTGCTACGTAGTTTGGGATGGGAAGGTTCAGCTTTAGACGTTGCATGTGGTGACCTGAGCAACTGATAATGCGAATCCCGAAAATCTAGTCTAGCCTTTGTAAACCTAAGCTTTTACACATAACTCTTGCATTAAGTGCTTCGTAGTTGTATTAAAGACTACTTTGACATCTATTTAGCAGCTATTTTTACGCATTTTCTATGAAAAGTTCCTTTCTTGTTTTGAGCAACTAGGTCCACACGTTACCTGTTCGTCAGGTTAAATCAATGAAGCAAATAATAACTACCTGTTTTGCTTAGCTTCATTTTTCCTGGCACATTTCTCTATTGCCCTTGACAGGAGCACTTAGTTGATTATTTTCCCCTCTTTTGATCGACGCTCCTGCTTGTATCCTGTCACAAAAATAACTCAAGATGGATAAAGTACAAGAACCGACTCTATAATCATTCAGTTCACAGAGCCTATTATAACCAGTTAATGTACAGGAAAAGAGAACGTTTTAGACGTGTACTTAGAACGGAAAGCGCTACGACACAAATGTTGTTTATACACCGACTCTGTAGTTTGATTGTACGTTTTGGTAGACAGTTTGAGAATTCGATTGTTCAACTTCTGAACGATGTGTTCCTCGATATCTCTATTTTACGGTGGGATGGAAACCTGTAAATCACTTGTCTACCATGTCAGGTAGTTACAATGGTGACGGTAATATCGATGATGGTTATGTATGGTAACGATGAGAAAGGAAGTGTACTCTCTCACCACAACCACTCTCATTTTTTTGCCAAACAGTAATGCTGCCTCATTCTCCATCAAGTGGAGGAAGCTACATTTCTCTATTCTAATTCAGTCTTCCAGAAGTACTAATGATGATGAGTGCATTAACTAGAATGATGATATAAAGTTTTTCATAGCCGTAAAATACACCAGTATTTGATGATGTTACTACAATATGATACCACTAAATACTCAGTTAGAGGAAGAGACCCACCAAACTTCGCCTGGTGACGTTCCAACGTCACCACCATGGTGACGTTACAACTCCACTTTTGAGATAAAAGTGACATT